>JAPCYS010000806.1:0-63859 GCA_028641055.1 Alopecurus myosuroides | reverse complement strand
GCGTTGAGTAGGCCTTTGTGGCGAAACTCACACCACTCCAACATGACATACTCCCCTCAAAAGGAGGAACTCGCGGATTCATCCTTGTCTCCTTGTACTTCCACAATCGGTTTCTCTTATCCTTTAGCTTTACTTTGTGCCTGTATCTTTTTTAGTGTAATACTTGTCATATAGGTAAATTCACCTTACTTGCATATCTAGATAATTTAGCTTTGTGTCAAGGCTAAATCAAACAAGTATTAAAATTTGGTCACCCCCTGATAACCCACAAGTGTAGGGGATCGCAACAGTCTTCGAGGGAAGTAAAACCCAAATTTATTGATTCGACACACGGGGAGCCAAAAAAATATTTGTGACCCTTAAAAAGTTAGTTGTCAATTCACCTACACCTGAAAGTGGACTTGTTCGCAGTGGTTTATCAGTAGTAACAGTTTTATAGTAGCAGCAGTAGTGAAATAATAGCAGCAGTGAAATGAAAACAACAACAGTAGTGATTGAAGTATACACCCGGATTAAATACTGTAGGCATAGGGACGTATGTACAGGCGTTGCATGGATAAGATAGTTCATATAATAATCAATACGTGGGCATTGCAGATAAATAAGATAAAACATCCAAGCACTAAGTAACCGTAGGCATGTGTTCCGTAAATAGTCGTACGTGCTCGCAATGAGAACTTGCACAACATCTTTTGTCCTACCAGCCCGTTTTCAGCGGGGCCTCAAGGGAACTACTGGTAATTAAGGTGTTCCTTTTAATAGAACACCGGAGCAAGGCATTAACACCCCGTGAACACATGTGATCCTCACATCACAGCCATCCCCTCCGGTTGTCCCAATTTCTGCCACTTCGGGGCCTCGGGTTCCGGACAACGATATGTGTAAACAACTTGCAGGTATTATCAAGAAACAATAATTATCATCGTGATTCAATAACATGTTCAGATCTGAGATCATGGAACTCAGGCCCAAAGTGACAAGCATTAAATATAACAAGTTGCAACAATGTCAATAGCACTAATAGAGGATACTAGACATTGTGCCCTAACAATCACGTCATTATTACATGAACAATCTCATCCAATCCCTACCATCCCCTTCAGCCTAGAGCGGGGGAATTACTCACACATGGATGGGGGAAACATGGATGGTCGATGGAGAGGCGTTGGTGATGACGATGGCGATGATCTCCTCCAATTCCCCGTCCCGGCAGGGTGCCAGAACGGAGTTTCGGAACCCCGAAAAGGGATTCGCGATGGCGACGGAGCTACGGACTTCTTTCTGGAAAACGATCGAACCCCCTCGGGTTTTTAGGTTTTGGGGCATATGGAGTCGAAAGGGAGTCCGAGGGGGTGCCCAAGGTGGGATCACCATCCCCAGGCGCGGGCCCACCTTGGACGTGCCTGGGGGTGGTGAGGGCACCCCCTTGCCCCTCTCCGACTCATCTTCTGGCTCCGGGAGTCTTCGGATAAAATATGGACTTTCCCTTAGTTTCCGGGTATTTTCCTAAAAGTTGATTTTCTGCGCAAAAACGAGGCACCAAAGTAATTCCGCTAAAAACAGCGTTAGTCCGTGTTAGTTGCATTCAAAACACACAAGTTTAGAGGGAAAACATCAGCAAAGTGTTCGGAAAAGTAGATACGTTTTTGACGTATCAACTCCCCCCAAGCTTAGCTTATTGCTTGTCCTCAAGCAATTCAGTTAACAACTGAGTGCGAAAAAAGAACTTTTACGAACACATTTGCTTCATATGATGTAAATATACTCACTATATGATCAAATACTTAATTATGCTCATGATAAGATACATGCAAGATATTGTCACTTAATAGCTATGAAAACCATGAAGAGATAACAACATATTAATAATAAACAACATGAAGCATAACTATTTGCAAGAGTGTAATATTCATAACAGGATCTGATAAAGTGGTATCTCGCTTGCCCTTATGTGTGGGGCAAAACATAAATGCCAGGGCACCTCTGAAGTTCAAGGGAAGACTAGAAGTAAATATATCAAAAGTTGCAAGTATCAAGATTATATCACAATCAACCGCGCTTTGGGACAAATACATCACACTAAGAATGACAATTATGCTCTCAAGAAGGTTCTCAAAGAATATGGTGGAGACTCTTCCTATAAGTAAAGGATTGGCCCTTCGCAGAGGGAAGCAGGGATTCACATGCGCTAGAGCTTTTCATTTTTCATGAATTAAAAGTAAAACAATTTTGAGAGGTGGTTGTTCATGTCAACAAATGGCAATAGAGTTCTTATTATCTTCCATACTAAACAAGTGAGAGAGGTTCCGAATTAGGCAATTATATCATGCACATATATATAGCTTGACACTCCCCCCAACCTTTGCTTTCACAAACCATGGCTAACCGAATCGTCGGGTGCCTGCCAACTTTCACATACCATGGGGGAGTGCCTATCTTTCATTATTTTTCGGTTATAGTGGTCTAACCAGCTCTTTGCAATATTAATGACGAGCATATGAAGCATGAAAGTCAGGTCGGTACTTAATTTAGAATGGAAGATAACAAACACAATACTACTTCCTCATGAGCTAAAATAGTGCCACAAAACGAGAAGTATTCTGAAGGTTTTAAAGGTAGCACATGCAAATTTACTTGGAATGGCAGGAAATACCATGCATAGGAATTTATAGTGGACTCTGTGGAATAACTTTGTTTTCAGGGATTTGGAGGCACGAGTAGAGCTCATACTCAGTGCAAGTGAAGGCTAGCAATAGACTGGGAAGCGACAATCAAGAGAGCAATAATTATCATAATCATGTTTGCGACAAAGTAAAATTAACTGAGGCATAAAATTGATACTAGAACTCTGAGGCAAAATAAATCATCGAGGATTATTGAATTTTTGTTTTCAGTCTTAGCAGGCGTGAGCATGTGCCAAGTCGATTCAAATGAAACAGTCAGAGGAGGTTACCACAATGTCATACCCTTCTACGAATAGAACAATGCTAACAAATATTTATACGACAGGTCATTTACTATTAATAAATTGGAACAAAACATGAGAGAGCATGAACTATTAAGCAGCCATTAAATCACATATATCTTATACGAACAAACTAAGCATGGTCACATGGATGGGTATATGTACAAAAATAAAAACAAATAGAGTTCATACCAGCCTCTCACCATAACTTGAATTGTCATAGATCGTCATTATTGCTCTTCACTTGTGGCTCAAATAATATATAATGAAAACCAAGCTCCAATGGAGTCACAGACGACTGTTGAACTCTGCAGCAAACTTTAAAAAACAAAAGAAGAACAACAATTTTTTTGGGAGGTTTTCAAATTAAACAAGAACAAAAGAAAACGAGCAAACAAAACAAAATATTTTTTGGGTTTTCGAATTGAAAACTGCAATTAAAAGATAAAGCAAACCAAGTAAAGAAACAAATAGAGAGAAACAACGGAAATATTTTTTTGGTCTTTTTGTGTTTTGGAAAGCGAAACTAAAATAGCGATAATAAAAAGGGATGAGAGAGAAACAAAAAATATGAATGTACAATGAACCGACTGAATACGATATATATATATATGAGTGTCTGATGTCGGTATACCTCCCCCCAAGCTTAGGCTTTTGGCCTAAGTGGGGCTCAATCATAGCGATGGTATTGGCTCCACACTGGTGGATCGTACTGGGCATGCTCATAATCAGGCTCCCGCGAAGAAGAAAATGAAGGCGTGTAGTCGTAATCCGAGGGCTGACGTGAACTCTCTGCAATGTCGGGTGGCTGGACAACATTGGCTGCGGCCTCCCTCTTGGCGTCTTCTGCACGCTGATATTCCTCAATGTACGCATCGAGTTCTTCCTCCGTTAGTGACCATCCTTCCCTGTTATCAAGGTCAAACAAAGCAGGTGCAGGCAAAGGGTCTACTCGCTCTCTAGTGGATCCCCACCGTGATTTCTTAGGGAATGAAATATCATATGGCAAACTATACGCGTCATTCCCATAAGCAATAAAGTGATGATGTAACATGGAGTTAAAATCAAGCCTCTCTAAGGGAAACTGAACATCTAAGTGATGTGGCAACACTCCATGAAAAGCTAATAAACAAGAGGCAATGAGACATCCACAAACTCCTCCTTCTCACGGTTAGTGGCAAGGCGATAAGAAATTAAAGCTCCTAAATTATAAGTCCTATCTTTCCACAAGGCAGCTGACAAGAATGCTAAATCATGAGCAGATAATTTACTTGCTACCTTCCTAGCTAGAACACACTTTGAAATAAACACGGCAAAATATCGAATGGATGGGAGATGTATATTATGAATTTTTCCATTCTCCTTCGTGAAGCTTCTCCCATCGCAGATTTGTGCATATAAATCCGTCAATGGCTTGGGATATCCCTTTATCTTCTCGCACGTTCCCCACTGCTCCACCTTAATTACTGCACAAAAAATTCTAAAAGGCAGACTGACATGTTTGTTATAAATTTTGTAATGCACCATGGGGTTAGGTGAAGGCCAATCAAAATGAAAATCCTGCACCACGGACATAGCCAATTTTGCATATTGGCTTGGTTCATCATCAACGAAATGTGTCAATCCTGCATTAGATAGTAATGTTTTAAAATCATGCATAATTCCTGCAGCACTCATGAACCCTGGGCATGGGTAGACAGCCGGAACACGCCCTCTTCGCGATGAACTCTCATAATCTCTGTTACCACTAACTCATGCTAGTTAAGTCGATATGCACTTTCCTCCATTTCTGAAATTTTTAACAAATATCACAACAATTTATTTGGAGCAACTATATGTTAGCAACTACTATAGGGACTTGTATGAGTACTAAACATGCATCAAAACTAACTTAATCAAGCATAAAACAAGCATGCAAGATCACATAACCTGTCACCTTCGACAGCAAAATACGCAAGAAATACTCCACTAAACAAAATTCTATTTGGATCATCGGAGGAGTCACATACCGGAGAACAACTGCCCGAAATCTCAGCAAATAAGATGAGTTGAGCAAGGATATCAAAAATCGCGAGGAAGAACAGCAAGAACTCGGGTTTGGATGAACTGGGTGAGTTTCTATGGGAAATAGGAAGGTGTGGTAGGTGGGAGAGCAAGTGGGGGGGTCAGGGGGCCCCCTCACCATAGGCAGGCGCGCGGGATGGCAATGGGGCGGGTTTGGGCGGGTTGATCTGATCCAAATCCATGCCCATATCCATCAGCTTCTTATTTGCCCACCCATGAAAGTATCCATGGGTCACAGGTGCTACCCATGCCCATACCCGTTGGATATCCATCTATTAGTGGATATCCAGATCCATGAAGCATCAAAACACCTTCCATTATAATGTGGACGTGGCAACATCAACGATCAAAATAAAAGGTCACATAACGCAAAACACCATCCATAATAATGTTTTAGTCCTTAGTAGATATAGAATTAGGCCAATGGGCCTTGTATGTTAGTTTTTAAAATTAATTATACTTAGGATGTAAGCCATATTAAATTACCTATGTCACATACATGTGAGTCATTATTCTTAGATGGATATCCAACGGGTATCCATGGAGCAAGATTTGGATCCATGTCCAACCCGTAAGTTCGTGGATATCCACACGCGAAAATCCATGGGTAGAAGATGCCCTCCAAACCCTTACCCACCGGGTTGGATATCCATGGATATCCAGATCCATGGATAATATTGCCATCCCTAGGCGCGCCCCAGGGGCAGGCCGCGCCTGGCCATGGTGAGCTGGCTTGGGTGCCCCCTGGGGTCACCCCAGGTGGCTTTCTGCCCCTTTTTACGCAAAAACTTCGAATATAAACTTTTCGGGATTTTTCGAGAAACTTTATTTTTCGGACATTTCCAGAATTTTAATTAATAATAATATCGCTGGAAAATGAAGATGGAATGATGGAAAACGTCAGCAAAACCAAATCTACAGCAGTTCTAAGTCACTCTACTAAACATATACCCACTGAAAACGGAGGAAAACATATGGAAACGTGATTGGGGATAGCGAAAACGTGAGTAGACGATGGAAAACGAGGTGAAAACGTGCGTGGGCATGAGTGAATATGGTGAAAACAATATGTAAACATGATATATTTTATGGAATCATAGGGAAAAGAGCATATCAATAAGAAAACGTAGTGATAACATTGTTTCCTTCATTTAAAATCACTTTGTTAACAAGGTTGATCAAGTCTTGCTACAAAAATAATTTTATATGAAATAAAACTTTGTTTCTCACTAAATATTTATGTTACCTCAACCTTGATTGATATATTCCCAACCATGACGGTCTCATATTCTTTGTATGGCTTTGGAATAGGACAATAAATTCTCCAATCTTGATGGTCTCAATATTTTCAAATGAATTTAGACCATATTTCTTATCAATCTTCTTGGGAAAATAAACAGTGTGCTCTTTATGATTAACGTTAAAAGTAACTTTTCCTTGATTGCAAGCAATAATAGCCCCTGCAGTATTAAGAAAAGGTCTTCCAAGAATAATAGACATATTATCATATTCAGGCATTTCCAACACAACAAAGTCAGTTAATATCAGACAATTATTAGCAACTTGAACAGGAACATCCTCATATATACCCACAGGAATAGCAGTGGATTTATCAGCCATTTGCAACGATATATCAGTTGGTATCAATTTTTCTAGGAGGAGTATTTTATAGAGAGTAAAAGCCATGACAGTAACTCCAGCTCCCAAATCACACAAAGCAGTTCTAACATAATTATTTTTAATAGAACAGGGAATAGTTGGTATACCAGGATCTCCAAGCTTCTTAGGAACCTTGCCATTAAAAGAGTAATTATCAAGCATAGTGGAAATTTTCTCATTAGGAATCTTCCTTTTGTTAGAGACAATATCTTTCATATATTTTGCATAAGGAGGAAATTTAATAGCATCCATTGAAGGAATTTGCAATAACAAAGGTTTCATCCATTCACAGAACTTGTTATAGTGTTCTTCTTCTTTTGATTTTTTGTTTCTTATTAGTATAAGGCATTGGTTTTTGTAACCAAGGTTCTCTCTCATTACCATGTTTATTAGCAACAAATTCCTTACTATACTTTGTATTTTTAGTTTGCTTTTCAGGTTCCTCTTCAGTTTCTTCTTTATCAGAAGCATTATTATCTTCATTACCACTTTTAGTTTCAGCATCAGAGATAGATATACTATTAGGATCTTTAGCAAGTTCAGAGGATTCTACAGCAGTTTTATGTTTCTTCTTCTTTTTCTTCTTAGTATGAATAACATTATTATTAGTTTGCTGAGAATCTTGTTCAATTCTTTTAGGATGTCCCTCGGGATATAAATGATCTTGTGTAGCAATACCACTTCTAGTTCTTATTTCATAAGCATGTTTTTCTTTAGAAGCATTAACTAGCAAATCTTTTTGCACTTTAGCAAGTTGATCAATTTGAGTTTGAACCATTTGAAAGTGTTTAACAAGCATTTTAACATCATTAGAGGTTCTTTCTATAATACCCTGCAAATTATCAATAGCTCTAGAGTTTTCCATTAGGTGATTTTGCACTCTCATATTAAAATTATCTTGCTTAATAACATAATTACCAAATTCATCTAAACATTGATCAGGAGGTTTATTATATGAAATCCTATACTTACGGATAAACTGTTACACAAACTGGTTACGGCCGTGCGTGTCTTCCCCTCCTTAATCACCCCCCATGATTCTCTCGGTGGACCCTGCACCCCCAGCAACCAAGCAATGCCACACCAGCCCGTAAGATAAATTATGTAGACTTTATCCCGTAGGTGTAGCATTACTCGTTTATTATAGGGAATATCTCTACTATCAAAATGTTGGAGAGAGTGTACCTCAATGGTGGATGAGTGAGGGACTGGCTTACATAATTCTTCTATATGTGGAAGATTCTTCACATCTTCAGATTTAATACCCCTCTCTTTAAGAGATTTCTTGGATTCTCTCATCACTTCATCATTTAATTCAATCATTCCCCTCTTCTTGGGTGTTGGTGTTGGTGTTGATACTGGAGTAGGTGTAACATCCCTACTTTTGTGTAATAAAGAGAGGTGTTGTGTACATGGCATGCATGCATGAAAAATGGACCGAATTTTCGCTTTTAAAATTTAATCAGAGCATTATCAGAAAGTCACTTAATCTTGTTTCAAACAAAGTTGTTCTACAAAGTTTTCCAAATGGAACCAAACATGTGCTAAAAAGGTGGCAAATTTGAAGAGCTTTCCAACGGGTATTTTTGTGCAATTTTTGCTCCACAAAAAGGCCCTAAAAATCTGTTTTGGTCCTGTTTTAAAATCTCCAAGGACCTCTCTGTAGTTTCTCAGTCTTCTCAGGGGTTATCCGCGAAAATCCCTTTTTATCGTCTTCCTCCTTTGTCTCCGGCCAGGGAGGCAGCCGCCGCCGTGCGCCACCTCCTCCTTCCCTCCTCGTTGACGTGGAGGCCTCCTGAGGCCTCAAGAGACGTCCGCATCGAGCATAGGCCGCAGAACCCCCCCCCAATCGCCTTCTCCTCCCCCTGTCTCTCTTCTCCCTCACCGAACGCCCGTCGCCGGCGATCCGCCGTCGTCGCCGCTGTACTGCCTCCCCTACCTCCGCGTTGAGCCCATCGGGTGCGCCGTCGACTCCTCTACCTCCTCGAGCCGCAGCGCTTCCCGGGATGAACTAGACGCGCGGAATCGCGTCATCCCCTCCTCGGCCATCCGCCGGAATTACCTCACCGCGCCGCCATCCCCGCCCACCTCCGGTTCTGTCGAGCTTCTCCTCGTGCTCCTGGTGAGCCTACGCTCCTCCCTACCCCCTCCGTTGAGTCCCTCCGGCCCGGAACCGTCGAAACCGCCGGAGACCGAGACCCCGCCGCCGTTTCCTTCGCCAGCGCTCGCCGCCGGTGGCCATTCCGGGGCGGCGCCGCCACGTTCAGGTGCGCCTCCTCGAGACGCACCTAACGGGCATAGGCACGCATCCGGGGAGGCTCCCGCTCGCCCCCGGCGAGCTCTTTCCGGCCACTGCCGGCCACCGTGAGGTCACTATGACATCACCTGCCCACGTGGATGTGCCAAGTGGCAGTTTCTGTCCCCTTTTGAACTGTACAGTGGGCCCCATTTGTTAAATAGAAAACAGAAAATAAAATGATTTTGGAAATTCAATAACTGTTAATTTATAACTCCCAAAAAATATATAAAAATATGCGATGTGTTCATAAAAATGAGAGCTATTCAGCTGTACCACTTTCATACATGTTTGGTAAGTTTTAAAATGAGGCCACTTTTGTAGATTACTTTTAATTCATTTAAATATTGGAAATAAAGTTTTTATTCAATAAAAATATAAAATAAGTGTAATATACCATTTTGATCAGTGAAACAAATGCAATCCAACTATGAGGTTTACAAAGTCTTTTGAGCATCTTAGCTTGGTCACATCTCCAATTTAGGGTTTTCTTCCCCCTCCGGTGTTCGTCGTTCACGGCGTGAAACCCTAGCTTCCTGTTCTATTCCTTAAGCTTCATTTCAATTGCATTGTTTTACTCATGCATACATATTGTGCATTGCACGGTCATCAAGTATTGATTTTTTGCCTTCTTTCCGGTGTTGCTCGCTATCGGTAGATCGAGATCCGGAGGTCGACCCGGCGTTCTACGACAACCCAAGCTCTACTTTCGACGAGCAAGGCAAGCACCACCTCATGGCTACCCCATGTTTTGAGTCTTTTCAACCTCTCTTCCATGCATACGTTTCAACTTAGTTTTGAGTCGGTTAGAGTAAACCTATCCACTGCATGACCCCTCCCTCACATGTCACCTTCATACCTGTTTACCCTCCTAGTATGACTAGGGTTGTTTGAGTATCGTAGAGCCTTGTGTGTTATGCTTAGCCATGCTTAGTGTTCTGATCTACTTCATCCGGTTGATGATTTGGATCACTTCGATAACCTTGTATGTTGTTATATTTGTGAGTACTGAGCATATGAAACTGACTAAGGCTAGCACGGGAGGCCACTTGGGTAGTGGTTATTCGTTCCGTACTCGCCAACCCTAGGATTTAAGGTCTCGCCGCGGAATCCAAGACTGAGCGTGCAACCACTCGCGGGGCCTAACTGACCGCGCTCGGCTAACTAACTTGTTGATCACTTCCATGGGTCACATAGTTTGAGTTTTCCATTTGCGGGTGTGTCATAAAAGGTTTTGGAGAAAACTAGGGCGTGACCGGGACCAGTGATGGACGTACACGGATCTTGTCCCAACTCACAGAACAGGTGCCGTCAGGAGGTGGCCAACTCCCTGTTGACGGGGTGGCCCTGTTTGGGTTGACTCATGGAAAGGGTTAAGCAAGGTAAAGGCCGTGGTCGACCACACTCTGCCGCGCTCTTAGAGAGGAGCGTTACCGCGTGGCATTAAGAGTCGGTCGATACGTGTGGGTAAAGTGTACCACCCTGCAGGGATAAATCTTTCGGAAAGCCGTGTCCACGGTTATGGACAACTTGGTGAAAGTCACGGGGTCATAGATAACTCTAACGGAATGACTAAAACTTGCTGGCAATGAATGAAGGATGCCTCCTCGACTATGTCGAGAGGGGTGATTCTTGTAGCATGGTAGTCTGGGGATGAGAAAGTACTTGGTGGACTAAAGAACATGATGATCTCAGTGGTTGAGTAGATTCCTCCTCTGTTTTAGAAAATGCTCTATTACACGTGCTTTTCTTCCTCAACTTCGGAAAACAAAGTTGGCTTTTATGCAAAGAACCTTAAAAGCCAAGTCTTGCTGAGTACCTTTTGTACTCAACCTTGACTCGTTGTTGTTTTGTTTCAGACTTCGGTGATGCAGCTGAAGAGGGGTTCTACCTCGACGTCGACGAGTAGTTAGGGGTTCCCAGGCAGCAGCCTGGTATCTGTAGTATGGGTTTGGCTACGTTGCTTATGTTTCGGACTCTTAGTCCTTTTGCTCTTGTTGTATAGCAACATCTTTGCTTTCGCTGCTTATTGTAATGTTGGGTTGCTTGACCTATGTTGGTCCTGTAACCTCTGCGTGTAAGCTACTCTACTATGCCTTGTTTAATACAACTTTCATGTCTAGAGTACTGCTTTGATCGGTTGTTGGTCTCGAGCCCGTTGTTATACAGTTTTGGCTATGCCTGCATAGTTGTCGCAGTCGAGGGGTTGTGGAGCCGATGATCCATGTCCGAGCCCGCCTGCCGGAGATATCCGGCCTGGGGCGAGGTAACCCCAGTAACCCTCGATTGTTGTTGCACTTTCTGGACACATAGCATCTCTGTATAACTTTGGTCCCGTCCCTTCAGTTTCATCCGACTCGTGGACGCTTGGGTATACATATCTGGTTATGACTAGCATGGACACAAGGAGTAGTAGACCGGGGATCCGGACTACGTGCCGATGAATCCGGTCTGCCTGCCGTTGTTTGTTGCGGCCGGGGATGGTAACCCTGAAGCCCTTGTGGGTCCACTGCTAGGGGCACATGACAGTTTGTATATCTCTGGGTCCGGGGTCTGACAGGTCTTGGTATCAGAGCAGGACTGCCTGTAGGAAACCCTTACCGTTGGTCGATGTTGAGTCTAGAACTTGTGAAAACTACTTTGAAAAGACAAAATGAGTTATGAAAACCCTCTTAGGATTCTTTTTGCTCCTTACCTGGTATCGCTCTAACTCCGAGTCACTGTATCTCATTTGTTTTTATGTGTTGTTTCCTTGTTGTTGTCTCCAAAGTTAGGAGTAAAACCGTTGGGTGTTTTTCTTCCGAGTACTATGTCTCAGGTTGTTACAGTTCCAAATTCAATTCATTTCTTCATGTCTTTTGACATCTTGAAAGTGTCTTTGTTTCAGATGCCTTCTGATCAGGTTGCTCGACATACACTATGCCTTGGAGTTCCAGGTTTTCCTCATCTCTTAGCCTCAGCCTGTGCAAACATAGGAGCCCCTTGGTATCCTGTGTACACCGTGTATGAGGAGTACCGTGACTTCCACCAGACCCAGTACTTGTGTGGTGTCCGTCTCCCACAGCTAGATGGCACCATCTTTCCTGCTGAGCACTATGCTGAGGGTATTGGTTTCACCATTGAGATGGCTGTGCAGGATGCTGCACGGCACTGCCTTAATGAGTTTCGTTACCACTATCCAGATCACGAGCATAGTTCTTTTCGTTACTGCCCTGGTTCAGATGCTACTCTTGAGGGGTGTTACACTCACACCTTTGCTGATTCCTCCCAGGAGGAAGATCTTACACTTAGGTGCACTGCTGATCTCCTTGCTGCTTATGCTCGTCGCGAGCGTGAGCTTAGTGCACTAGTTAACACCCTTGCAGCTAGTCTCAGGACTGTGACAGACAGAGTGAGGCCATTCGTTGAGAGTGGTATTGTTCAGGCCTTTGAGATAGAGCTTCCAGCTGTACTTGTGCCTTCCTCGGTTGCGTCTCCAGATGTTGGAGGTGAGGTTCCCCCTCGTGGACGCCTCAGGAGGCCTAGGATGGTGCGTGGTGTACCACAGTCTCCCCACGGACCGCAGGACGAGTCTGTTCGTCGCTACTATGGTGCTCCGGTTCCACTTCCTTTCGACTTCGGAGGATACTGAGACCGTTGTCGGTTCCAGCTAGAGTAAGGTTTGCTTTCATGTACTCGAAACCCGAAGTTGTAGAAAAATAATGTATAGGAGCAGAACTTCGGTGATGTGTATCTACCGTACTTTCTTTCAGTGTTGTATGTACTTAAGCTTGTGAGCTTGTACCGCCACTATGTATGGTTTGTACTTCGACTGGTTTCAATAAATGTTGTAATATGTTGTCTCCATGTTGATGAAATGATACACTTCATGTTCATTCATTCTGTTCTACTACATTTCGGCATGTCTCTTGATTTCCGTTGAAACTAATACATGTCGATCCAATGTATCCTTTTTCCATGAATGTGTTATTCATGATTCTTCTTCCTTTTACTCAGGATGTCGAGTGGTACTCGTGGCCGTAATAACCCTCCCCCTGAGCCAACACCTCCGCCGCCACCCATAATGGCGCAGGTGCTGCAAAGCATTGAAACCAACCGTCCGAGGAACGAACAACTTCTGGAGCGTGTGGCCCAGAACACTGAACGCCGTTCTGCCGGCGTTACACTCGTGGACTTCCTCAAGGCTCAGCCACAATACTTTGCTGACTCCACTGAGCCTCTCGATGCCGATGACTGGCTTCGCACAATGGAGCGCAAGTTTATTGCTCTCCGTGTCCAGGAACGTGACCGTGTGAACTTCGCCACCTACAAGCTCGAAGGTGCTGCTGGTGCTTGGTGGGAAGGCTTTCTGGCGTTGCAGGCGCCCAATCATGAGGTCACCTGGGCAGAGTTCCGCACTGCTTTCCGTGAGGCTTATATCCCGAAGGCAGTCATGGACGGTAAAATAAAGGAGTTCCTTCATCTCACTCAGGGCAGTATGGGTATCGAGGCCTATGGTCGTGTGTTCACTCGTCTGGCTCGCTATGCTCCTCGTGATGTCACTAATGACGAGGACAAGCAGGATCTGTTTCGCAAGGGTCTGAACCCAACTGTTCGTTACGAGCTTCTGCCTTTCAAGTTCCGGAGCTTCCAGGAACTTTACAACCAGGCCATCACTCTTGAACGTGGCAAAAAGGAAATGGATGCTGCTATGAAGAAGAGTGCTGGAGATTCCCGTGCGTCACCCTCTGGGCAGAAGAGGAAGCGCCGTGTGTTTATTCCATACAGTGCTGTCCCCAGGGCTCCGTTTCAGCCAAGGCCATCTGGATATGCTCCTCGTCCACCTGCTCCACCTGCTACATCAACCTATGGTGGTGGACAAGGTTCTCGTCCTCCAGTTTCCGCTCCTCCCAGCAATGTGTGCTACCGCTGTGGCCAGCCTGGTCACTTCTCGAGGGAGTGCCCTCAGAATCATGCTGGACGTGCACCTCCTCCTCCAAAGAAAATGGCAAAGCCTGCTGGTGCTGGACGTGGTCGTCTGAACTATGTGACTGCCGAGCATGCTCAGGACGATCCAAGCGTCTTACTGGGTACGATTCGTGTCAACTCAATTTTGGCTTTAGCCTTATTTGATTCTGGAGCATCGCATACATTCATGTCAGAGGGGTTTGCTAAAATGCATGGGGTACCTTTCGAAAAGTTGCAAAAACCGTTAATGGTAAACTCCCCTGGTTGCAACTGGCAAACCACCATGGTTACGCCAGAGCTCATGGTTGAGGTGGGATCCTTACAATTCCCTGCAACCTTCATTGCCCTAAAATCCACTGACCTTCATGTCATACTGGGCATGGATTGGCTTGCTAAATATGGAGCTGTTTTGGATTGTGCAACAAAATGTCTCACCTTGAAACATCCTTCCGGTGCCATCATCGACTATTGGTCTGAGTTCACCATTCCTCCTTGAGCACGCACACGACTTTCTCCTGAACTGCAGCTGTACTTCATGCAAGGTGATTACCCTCCTGAAATTCATGAGTTACCTGTAGTCAGTGATTTCCCTGATGTGTTTCCTGAAGAGTTACCTGGCATGCCACCTGACCGAAATGTGGAATTTGTCATTGAGTTAGTCCCTGGTACCGCTCCTATGTCTAAAAGACCTTACCGTATGGCCCCAGAGGAGTTGGTTGAATTGAAACGCCAAATTGAGGAGTTAAGAAAAGGGTTTCATCCAACCTAGCACATCTTCTTGGGGTTGTCCCACTATCTTTGTCAAGAAGCGGGATACCAATGTTCCACGTCTGGTTGTTGATTATCGGCCGCTGAATGCAGTGACCATAAAAAACAAGTACCCTCTTCCAAGAATCAATGACCTCTTTGATCAGTTAGCTGGTGCAACTGTCTTTTCCAAGATGGACCTGCAATCAGGATACCATCAAATAAAGATCAGAAAGGAGGACATTCCTAAAACGGTGTTTACTACTCGTTATGGTCTTTACGAGTACACCGTCATGTCTTTTGGTCTTACTAATGCTCCAGCTACCTTCATGAGGCTTATGAACTAGGTATTCATGGAGTATCTTGATAAGTTCGTAGTGGTCTACATCGACGACATCCTGGTCTATTCCAAAACCGAAGATGATCATTCTGAACACCTGCGTTTGGTGTTATCCAAACTCCGTGAGCACAAGCTATATGCCAAATTCTCCAAGTGTGAGTTCTGGTTAAAAGAACTCGTCTATCTCGGACACGTGGTGTCTGCTGAAGGTGTTGCCGTTATTCCAGACAAGATCCAAACTATTCTGGACTGGGAAACACCTAAGTCAGTCAAGGATGTTCGGAGTTTTCTCGGACTGGCAGGTTATTACCGTCGTTTCATCGAGAACTTCTCCAAAATTGCAAAACCTATGACTGAACTTCTTAAGAAAGGCAAAAAGTTCGAGTGGTCAGAAAAAGCAGAGGAAAGTTTCCAAACTCTGAAAACCAAACTGACTACCGCTCCTGTGCTTGTTCTTCCTGATACGAGCAAGGATTTTGTCATCTTCTATGATGCTTCTCAACAAGGACTCGGTTGTGTGTTAATGCAAGAAGGTCATGTGGTGGCCTATGGTTCTCGTCAACTGAAACCACATGAGCACAACTATCCAACCCATGATCTTGAGCTAGCAGCCGTGGTCCATGCTCTCAAGCAATGGCGTCATTATCTTCTTGGCAATCGATGTGAGTTATACTCAGATCATCAAAGTCTGAAATATATGTTTACCCAACCGGATCTGAATCTCAGACAGAGAAGATGGTTGGAGGTAATCAAGGACTTTGACTTGGGTCTCAACTATCAACCCGGCAAAGCAAATGTCGTTGCTGACGCGCTAAGTCGGAAGTCTTATTGTAACAACTTGATGATACAGCAAGCCCAGCCTTCTCTTCATGAGGAGTTCTCCAAGCTGAACCTTGAAGTTGTTCCTTCCGGATATCTAGCCAATATGGAAATAAAACCTTATCTCGAAGATCAAATAAAAGATGTTCAGAAGAACAACTTAGGCATTGCTAAGATTAAGAAGAACATTGCTAGCGGGGCTGCTAAGTGTTTCTCTGTCGATGATCAAGGCATTGTCTACTTCAAAAACCGTCTGGTTGTACCCAAGAACCGAAATCTGAGAAATCTAATACTCCAAGAGGCTCATGACACACCTCTTTCTATCCATCCTGGTAGCACCAAAATGTATCAGGATCTTCGTCCGAAATTCTGGTGGACCCGAATGAAGCGAGAAATCGCTCAGTATGTTGCTGAATGCGACGTCTGTCGTCGTGTGAAGGCAGAACATCAAAGACCAGCCGGTGTTCTTCAACCCCTGCCTATTCCTGAATGGAGGTGGGATGAGATTGGTATGGATTTCATCACCGGCCTTCCCAATACCAAAAAGGGGCACAATGCTATATGGGTAGTGATTGATCGTCTGTCAAAGGTTGCCCATTTCCTTCCTGTCCGTGAGACTATTCGAGTCTCCGATCTGGCAGATCTATATCTCACGAATAGTCAGCCTTCATGGAGTCCCAAAAAGGATTGTCTCAGACAGAGGCAGTTTGTTCGTCTCCAGATTCTGGGAAAGTCTTCAAAAAGCCATGGGAACTCGTCTATCCTTCAGCACCGCCTACCATCCACAAACCGGTGGTCAAACTGAGAGATTTTACCAGATTTTCGAGGACATGCTCCGAGCTTGTGTTATATCGTTCGGTAAGGATTGGGAGAAGTTTCTTCCATATGCCGAGTTCACCTATAACAACAGTTATCAAGCTAGCTTGGGCAAGGCTCCTTTTGAAGTTCTATACGGCCGTAAATGCCGAACTCCGCTGAATTGGTCTGAAACCGGTGAAAGATCGTTCTTCAGTCCAGATGTAATCAAGGAAGCGGAAGAAATCGTTCGTGTCATTCGTGAACGACTGAAAACAGCTCAATCTCGCCAGAAAAGCTATTATGATCGTCATCACCAAGATGTTCATTATGAAATTGGCGAGAAAGCTTACCTTCGAGTCACACCTCTGAAAGGTGGAAAACGGTTCGGAATCAAAGGCAAACTGGCTCCTCGTTATATCGGTCCTTTCCCTATCATTGGAAAACGAGGTCAAGTCTCATATCAACTGCAGTTGCCTCCAGGATTTCCGTATGTTCATGATGTATTCCATGTCTCGCAACTCAAACGTTGCTTCAAAGATCCTGTCCGTGGTGTGGATCACGAAACCATCAAACTCAAGGATGATATCTCCTACAAAGAGGTTCCTGTCCGTATCCTCGATGAGGCCAAACGAAGAACTCGTAGTCAAACTATCAAGTTCCTCAAAGTTCAGTGGTCGCATCATTCCGAGAACGAAGCAACCTGGGAACGAGAAGATCGTTTGCGATCTAAGTACCCCGACTTCTTTTCTAAAACCTAGGAATCTTGGGACGAGATTCTTGTAAGGGGGGTAGACTTGTAACATCCCTACTTTTGTGTAATAAAGAGAGGTGTTGTGTACATGGCATGCATGCATGAAAAATGGACCAAATTTTCGCTTTTAAAATTTAATCAGAGCATTATCAGAAAGTCACTTAATCTTGTTTCAAACAAAGTTGTTCTACAAAGTTTTCCAAATGGAACCAAACATGTGCTAAAAGGGTGGCAAATTTGAAGAGCTTTCCAACGGGTATTTTTGTGCAATTTTTGCTCCACAAAAAGGCCCTCAAAAATCTGTTTTGGTCCTGTTTTAAAATCTCCAAGGACCTCTCTGTAGTTTCTCAGTCTTCTCAGGGGGTTATCCGCGAAAATCCCTTTTTATCGTCTTCCTCCTTTGTCTCCGGCCAGGGAGGCAGCCGCCGCCGTGCGCCACCTCCTCCTTCCCTCCTCGTTGACGTGGAGGCCCCCTGAGGCCTCAAGAGACGTCCGCATCGAGCATAGGCCGCAGAACCCCCCCCCCCCCAATCGCCTTCTCCTCCCCCTGTCTCTCTTCTCCCTCACCGAACGCCCGCCGCCCGCGATCCGCCACCGTCGCCGCTGTACTGCCTCCCCTACCTCCTCGTTGAGTCCATCGGGTGCGCCGTCGACTCCTCTACCTCCTCGAGCCGCAGCGCTTCCCGGGATGAACTAGACGCGCGGAATCGCGTCATCCCCTCCGCGGCCGGCCGCCGGAATTACCTCACCGCGCCGCCATCCCCGCCCACCTCCGGTTCCGTCGAGCTTCTCCTCGTGCTCCTGGTGAGCCTACGCTCCTCCCTACCCCCTCCGTTGAGTCCCTCCGGCCCGGAACCGTCGAAACCGCCGGAGACCGAGACCCCGCCGCCGTTTCCTTCGCCGCCGCTCGCCGCCGGTGGCCATTCCGGGGCGGCGCCGCCACGTTCAGGTGCGCCTCCTCGAGACGCACCTAACGGGCATAGGCACGCATCCGGGGAGGCTCCCGCTCGCCGCCGGCGAGCTCTTTCCGGCCACTGCCGGCCACCGTGAGGTCACGGTGATGTCACTATGACATCACCTGCCCACGTGGATGTGCCAAGTGGCAGTTTCTGTCCCCTTTTGAACTGTACAGTGGGCCCCATTTGTTAAATAGAAAACAGAAAATAAAATGATTTTGGAAATTCAATAACTGTTAATTTACAACTCCCAAAAAATATATAAAAATATGCAATGTGTTCATAAAAATGAGAGCTATTCAGCTGTACCACTTTCATACATGTTTGGTAAGTTTTAAAATGAGGCCACTTTTGTAGATTACTTTTAATTCATTTAAATATTAGAAATAAAGTTTTTATTCAATAAAAATATAAAAATAAGTGTAATATACCATTTTGATCAGTGAAACAAATGCAATCCAACTATGAGGTTTACAAAGTCTTTTGAGCATCTTAGCTTGGTCACATCTCCAATTTAGGGTTTTCTTCCCCCTCCGGTGTTCGTCGTTCACGGCGTGAAACCCTAGCTTCCTGTTCTATTCCTTAAGCTTCATTTCAATTGCATTGTTTTACTCATGCATACATATTGTGCATTGCACGGTCATCAAGTATTGATTGTTTGCCTTCTTTCCGGTGTTGCTCGCTATCGGTAGATCGAGATCCGGAGGTCGACCCGGCGTTCTACGACAACCCAAGCTCTACTTTCGACGATCAAGGCAAGCACCACCTCATGGCTACCCCATGTTTTGAGTCTTTTCAACCTCTCTTCCATGCATACGTTTCAACTTAGTTTTGAGTCGGTTAGAGTAAACCTATCCACTGCATGACCCCTCCCTCACATGTCACCTTCATACCTGTTTACCCTCCTAGTATGACTAGGGTTGTTTGAGTATCGTAGAGCCTTGTGTGTTATGCTTAGCCATGCTTAGTGTTCTGATCTACTTCATCCTGTTGATGATTTGGATCACTTCGATAACCTTGTATGTTGTTATATTTGTGAGTACTAAGCATATGAAACTGACTAAGGCTAGCACGGGAGGCCACTTGGGTAGTGGTTATTCGTTCCGTACTCGCCAACCCTAGGATTTAAGGTCTCGCCGCGGAATCCAAGACTGAGCGTGCAACCACACGCGGGGCCTAACTGACCGCGCTCGGCTAACTAACTTGTTTGATCACTTCCATGGGTCACATAGTTTTAGTTTTCCATTTGCGGGTGTGTCATAAAAGGTTTTGGAGAAAACTAGGGCGTGACCGGGACCAGTGATGGACGTACACGGATCTTGTCCCGACTCACAGAACAGGTGCCGTCAGGAGGTGGCCAACTCCCTGTTGACGGGGTGGACCTGTTTGGGTTGACTCATGGAAAGGGTTAAGCAAGGTAAAGGCCGTGGTCGACCACACTCTGCCGCGCTCTTAGAGAGGAGTGTTACCGCGTGGCATTAAGAGTCGGTCGATACGTGTGGGTAAAGTGTACCACCCTGCAGGGATAAATCTTTCGAAAAGCCGTGTCCACGGTTATGGACAACTTGGTGAAAGTCACGGGGTCATAGATAACTCTAACGGAATGACTAAAACTTGCTGGCAATGAATGAAGGATGCCTCCTCGACTATGTCGAGAGGGGTGATTCTTGTAGCATATGGTAGTCTGGGGATGAGAAAGTACTTGGTGGACTAAAGAACATGATGATCTCAGTGGTTGAGTAGATTCCTCCTCTGTTTTAGAAATGCTCTATTACACGTGCTTTTCTTCCTCAACTTCGGAAAACAAAGTTGGCTTTATGCAAAGAACCTTAAAAGCCAAGTCTTGCTGAGTACCTTTTGTACTCAACCTTGCCTCGTTGTTGTTTTGTTTCCGACTTCGGTGATGCAGCTGAAGAGGGGTTCTACCTCGACGTCGACGAGTAGTTAGGGGTTCCCAGGCAGCAGCCTGGTATCTGTAGTATGGGTTTGGCTACGTTGCTTATGTTTCGGACTCTTAGTCCTTTTGCTCTTGTTGTATAGCAACATCTTTGCTTTCGCTGCTTATTGTAATGTTGGGTTGCTTGACCTATGTTGGTCCTGTAACCTCTGCGTGTAAGCTACTCTAGTATGCCTTGTTTAATACAACTTTCATGTCTAGAGTACTGCTTCGATCGGTTGTTGGTCTCGAGCCCGTTGTTATACAGTTTTGGCTATGCCTGCATAGTTGTCGCAGTCGAGGGGTTGTGGAGCCGATGATCCATGTCCGAGCCCGCCTGCCGGAGATATCCGGCCTGGGGCGAGGCAACCCCAGTAACCCTCGATTGTTGTTGCACTTTCTGGACACATAGCATCTCTGTATAACTTTGGTCCCGTCCCTTCCGTTTCATCCGACTCGTGGACGCTTGGGTATACATATCTGGTTATGACTAGCATGGACACAAGGAGTAGTAGACCGGGGATCCGGACTACGTGCCGATGAATCCGGTCTGCCTGCCGTTGTTTGTTGCGGCCGGGGCTGGTAACCCTGAAGCCCTTGTGGGTCCACTGCTAGGGGCACATGACAGTTTGTATATCTCTGGGTCCGGGGTCTGACAGTAGGGGCCGGCTCTGGCTCAACCATAGTCCAATCATCATGATTTTGGCTTATTTTAGCCATTAATTCCTCAGCTTCATCTGGAGTTCTTTTCCTGAAAACACAACCAACACAACTATCCAGGTATGTCCTAGATTCAACAATTAGTCCATTATAGAATATATCAAGAAGTTCATTATTTTCTAGCTTATGCCCAATTGTATCCCTAACTAAAGAACAGAACCTTGACCAAGATACATGCAATTTCTCTCCTTCCAGTTGCTTGAAATTAAATATATTTTGTAAAGTAGCCTGTTGAGCACTAGCAGGAAAATATTTCTGAAAGAAAGCAATAACCAAACCAATAGGACTATCCATAGAACCCGGAGACAAATTATTAAAGCAAGTTTTAGCTTCATCTATTAATGAGAAAGGGGATATTTTAGCAACAATGTAGCTACGTTTCTTAAGATCATGAGAGAATAAACTACTCAAAGAGGAGAGCTCATTCATATGTTTCATAGCAATTTCATTTTAAATACCACAAAAAGGTTCTTTCTCAACAATAGATATATAAGATAAATCAAGAAAGAAATCATAATCCTTAACCCTAATATTAATGGGAGAAGTGACAAACTTAGCATCAGGAGATAATTTATATTTAACAGCACGACTTTCAATAAGACTTATAACATTCTATCCTTCATAGCATGTATTTCATCAATAAGATCATAATTAAATTCAATATAGGAATCATCAAAATCATCACTAGGATTCTCTCTAAGCTGAGGTGAAACAGCAGGAGTAACTAGATTTTTATCAGGAGTTTCAGTGTTTGCAATAGTTTTAGCTTTAGCAATAGTAGCATCTAAGAAAGGACTGAGAGAACCACTCTTATCAAGCACAGTAGAAGCATCATCAAAAGTATCAGAAGTATTTTCAGAATCAGCAGAAGTAGCACGTGTAGCATGTGTATGTGGTGGTGTAAGCAACTTACTCATAACATACGGTGAATCAAGAGCAATAGAGGTGTTCAGAGTTGTACCTCGTCTTGTAGTGGACGGTAATATAGGAAACTTTCCATCACGAGTCTTAACCATGATGAATGATTGGCAGTAGATAATAGTACTCTCTGGTGAGCTCTCAAATAAAGCTATGCTCCCCGGCAACGGCGCCAGAAAATAGTCTTGATAACCCACAAGTATAGGGGATCGCAAAAGTCTTCGAGGGAAGTAAAACCCAAATTTATTGATTCGACACAAGGGGAGCCAAAGAATATTTGTGAGACTTAACAAGTGAGTTGTCAATTCACCTGCACCTAAAAGTGGACTTGTTCGCAGTGGTTTATCAGTAGTAACAGTTTTATAGTAGTAGTAGTAGTGAAATAATAGCAGCAGTGAAATGAAAACAGCAGCAGTAGTGATTGAAGTAAACCGCGGGATTAGATACTATACGCATAGGGACGGATGTACGGGTGTTGCATGGATAAGATAGTTCATATAATAATCAATACATGGGCATTGCAGATAAATAAGATAAAGCATCCAAGCACTAAGTAACCATAGGCATGTGTTCCGTAAATAGTCGTACGTGCTCGCAATGAGAACTTGCACAACATCTTTTGTCCTAGCAGCCCGTTTTCAGCGGGGCCTCAAGGGAAATACCGTTAATTAAGGTGTTCCTTTTAATAGAACACCTTTGCAAAGCATTAACACTCCGTGAACACATGTGATACTCACATCACAGCTATCCCCTCCGGTTGTCCCAACTTCTGCCACTTTGGGGCCTCGGGTTCCGGACAACGATATGTGTAAACAACTTGCAGGTATGATCAAGAAACAATAATTATCATCGTGATTCAATAACATGTTCAGATCTCAGATCATGGCACTCGGTCCCAAAGTGACAAGCATTAAGCATAACAAGTTGCAACAATCGCAATAGAACTAATAGAGGATACTAGGCACTATGCCCTAACAATCACGACATTATTACATGAACAATATCATCCAATCCCTACCATACCCTTCCACCTACAGTGGGGGAATTACTTACACATGGATGGGGGAAACATGGATGGTCGATCGAGAGGCGTTGGTGATGACGATGGCGATGATCTCCTCCAATTCCCCGTCCCGGCAGGGTGCCAAACGGAGTTTCTGAACCCCAAAAAAGGATTCACGATAGCGACGGAGCTACAAACTTCTTTCTGGAAAACGATCGAACCCCCTCTGGTTTTTAGGTTTCGGGGCATATGTAGTCGAAAGGGGAGTCCGAGGGGGTGCCCGAGGTGGGCTCACCATGCCCAGGCGCGGGCCCACCTTGGCCGCGCCTGGGGGTGGTGAGGGCACCCCCTTGCCCCTCTCTGACTCATCTTCTGGCTCCGGGAGTCTTCGGGTAAAATATGGACTTTCCCTTCGTTTCTGGGTATTTTCCTAAAAGTTGAATTCCTGCGCAAAAACGAGACACCAAAGTAATTCTGCAGAAAACATCGTTAGTCCGTGTTAGTTGCATTCAAAACACACAAGTTTAGAGGGAAAACATCAGCAAAGTGTTCGGAAAAGTAGATACGTTTTTGACGTATCACCCCCTCTAGGTTTCCAAACAATCCTTTTAGGGTTTCCTTCCCCTTCTTCCTCCAATCCTACCTCCGCATTCCACAACCCTAAGGATCACCAACAGGGCTGCTCAAGTGGACAATACATTTGTCCCGTTTCTGTTCGTTAGAGGGACGTGTCCTGCCTTGTCTGGGCATATTTTGGTAGTGCACCCAACGGGACTGCCTATTTAGTGGCCATCACGTCAAAAAAGAATAAAATTGCAATAAAAACTAGCATTTCACATAGTAGCAAAAGAATATTGCGATGCATGCAATATAACATAGTACCCAAAAGAAAGCCATATTGGCCATGGTTTAGGCCATCTCGTCTGGGATACAACATGATGCAACAATGATTGTGTTGCAAGAGACGCTCAAGGGGTTCATGACCCAAAAGGACAAGTCCAATGAGAAGAAAGACAAAAGGGTATGTGAAGAAGCGACATGATGAAGAACTTTTTCGTCATACAAAATAAGAAGCTCGAGATAGAGGAAGATAATGCCCGGACAAGCTACAAGGAAGCCGAGACAAGGGAGAAGGAGACAAAGACAAAGACCACAAAAGCCGAGATCAAGAAACAAGATTCTAGAGCCTGCTCTTGCAGTCCAAGAAGCTCAGATCATGGCCATGGACTTGAGCAACTTGACTCTAAGGAAAAAGGCCTACTATGAGAAGAAGAAACAACGCTATATGGAGGGGGACATGTGATCCCCTCGACCTGTCACTTGCCGATGGTGCTCTATCCCTAGCTCTGGTGGCCATTTCCGCTGCCCCACCTTTCTTGAGGGATGCATAGAGGTCTTTTCACTTTTCGTTTTATTGAGTTTTTTTTTGTAGAAATGGAAAAAGTTGAATGACTTGCCCCCATGCTCGACCTTGTATACCTCTAATGCTTGAAAGGCCTGTGAAAAATGGGACAATACATTTGAAAAAATACAAACATTGAAAAGGAACAATGAATGGAACGAAGATGTGTACAAGACTCAACATGTCCACAATGCCAACTCCACTTTGTGGCCAGGCCAACGCTTGATCATAAACCGGTGAACTTGCTACACTCCTATTGAATGAGACCCATCTCTTTTGGATCGACACTTCAGTCCGTGTAATCAGCATGGTGTAAGGTGGGAGCATTGTCGTTCATGGAAGTGTCTCTACATCTTCTTCAACATGCACTACCCTTTTGCTCGGCTTCGATGATGCAATTCTATCCCACCTCGATCCAAGTCTGGCAAAGCAACTCACCCTTCTTCTCGTTAAAACAACTGCCCCACTTGCGCCTCTTCTGTGCCATGGCCTACTGGGTGAGCTCATTGATGCACTTTGTTGGTAACCCCAAGAGGAGGGTATGATGAGCACAGCGGGAGGAGTTTTCCCCTTAGTTAAGAACCAGGGTTATCAATCCAGTAGGGGAAAGAGGACCTTCGGAAGGTTGATGCCACTGACGGTGGTGCTGGCGCTTCACCGGTGTCAGCAACAACATGGAACCTGCACACAACACAACCAAAATACTTTGCCCCAACGGTACAATGAGGTTGTCAATCTCACCGGTCTTGCTGAAAACAAAGATTGGATGTATATTGTGGAAAACAGTGTATGCTTGCAATAAGTAAAGAAAGCAGGAAATTGTTGTGGTTTGTTTAACAGTGTGAAAAAATGGACCGGGGTTCATAGTTTCACTAGTGGTGTCTCTCCATAAAAGATAACATGCTGGGTGAACAAATTACAGCTGGGCAATTAACAAATAGAGGTTGCACCGTAGTGCACAATATGACATGAAGATTACTATGATATTTAGTGCGGGCATTACAACAAGATACATAGACCGACATCCATCTGCATCTATGACTAATAATCCACCCTCAGGTTATCATCCGAACCCCCTTAGATATTAAGTTGCAAGCAACAGATAATTGCATTAAACAAAGTGTGTAATGTAAGAAATGATTATGCACGCGGGCATTCTCACCGTTGTTTTCTCCCTAATGGCAACAACACATCCTCCCCCTTCACGTTTATGTCACTCGAGCAAGGCGAAAAGGAGGCATGAACCCACTATCGAGCATAAATACTCCCTCTTGGAGTCACTAGCAACTACTTGGCCAGAGTAACCACTAGCAACGGAAAGCATGCAAGATCACAAATAGCATATGCAAATAAAGACTATAATCAACTTGGCATAAGTTCAATATTCATCGGATCCCAGCAAACACAACATATAGAATTACATAAGATCAATCTCGATCATGTTAGGCAGCTCACGAGATCTAAACATGGAGGCATATGAGGAGAAGACAACCATCTAACTACAGCTATGAACCCGTAGTCCAAGGATGAACTACTCACGCATCACTCTAGAGGCAGGCATGGTGATGTAGAGGCCTCCGGTAATGATCTCCTCTCCGGTAGGGTGCCGGAAACAGCTTCAGAACCCCCCTGATCTAGGGTTGACGGTGACGGCGGCTGCGGTACTTTTCGGGGATTTTTGACCAGGTGTTTAGGGTTTTCCATCCGGGGGGCTTAAATAGGAGAAAGGGCAAAGGCGGAGGAGGCCAGGGGGGCCACACCCATAGGTGGCGCTACCACGGGGACCCGCGCCACCCTATGGTGTGGCCCTTCTGTTGTCCGTCTTCGACTACTCTTCGGTGTTCTGGATGCTTCCGGGGAAAATAGGAACTTCGGGCTTTGTGGGGTCCGATTCCGAGAATGTTTGAAGAACAACTTTTCTGAAACCAAAAACAACAAAAAACAGGGAACTGGCACTTGGCCTCTTGTTAATCGGTTAGTCCCGGAAAACGTATAAAAATGCTATAAGTAAGGGAGAAAACAAGTAGCAATTGGCAAAATATGATCATGGAGCACCAGAAATTATAGATACGTTGGAGACGTATCAAGCATTCCCAAGCTTAGTTCCTACTCGTCCTCGAGTAGGTATACGATAGAGCAATAGTTTCTTAGGTGGCATGCTACTAACATAAACTTGATCAATCTAATGTAAAAGCATATACGCACTGAGATCATAAAACTTTAAACACGGGCATGATAATAAAACTTTAATAATAAAGCATAGAAAGTACTTTGCATCACGAAGAGTAACTCAAATAAAGGATCATGAATAATAATGCAAAGAAAGGTAAACGTTTGTTTCAGGTATAGAGAAAGCATGGCAAAGTGATATTTCGATAGTCCTTAAGAGTGGGGCAAAACATAAATGCAACGACACCTTCAAAGTTCATGAGGAAGAGTAGAACAAATAATTTAAGAACAAATGATATCACATTATGAAGTAATTATTGATGCTTATGGGACAAATGCACATAGGACTCAGAATGGAAAAAATGCTCTCCCAACTGTGCATAAAGTTAGAAGATGGAGACTCAACATAAAAGTAAAAGAAAGACCCTTCACAGAGGGAAGCAAGGATCACTCATATGCTCGAGATTTTATTTTATTAAACAGAGGTATTAAAAGTTTGACACTCCTCCCATCCATCTTTCACAAACCATGGCTAACCGAATCCTCGGGTGCCTGCCAACAATCACATACCGTGGAGGAGTGTCTATATTTAGGGAGATGTATGCTAATGTCAACGAATGGTAAACAGAAAATACTGTATGTCACAATCCAACTGGATTCACAAGAGCGGCTCCCATGGTGAAGGACGCAATTGGTGCAGAAGGTCATCCCTTTTTCTCTTTTGTTTACACAATTATGCTTTGACTGATAAATCAAGGGCAAAAATAGTGAAGAGAATTTGTTGCATTAATTTGGGGCTGGGCACCCTGCTGCCAGCTCTTCTATCATTTGGATAAGCGGATGAAGCCACTAGTCCAGGGTGTGAAATCCAATCAACAAGTGAGATAAAGATTCTCTATTTACGTCCTCATGAGAAAAACAGGAACATAAAGCAGGAGTAATTGTGAAGGTTTTAAAGGTAACACATGAGCAATTTACTTTGGAATGGCAGTTAAATACCATATGTAGGTAGGTATGGTGTACACAATGGGAAAACTTTGGTTTAAGGGAGTTTGGATGCACGAGTAGAGCTCGTACTCAGTATAGGTGGAGGCTAGCAAAAGACAAGGATCGACAAATCAAGAGAGCATAAGAGCCATAATCATGCCTAGCGACATAAGCATCATTAATTAAAACATAAGCAGTACCCCCTCCGTCCGGGATTACATGTCCCATAGTGAATTGCATTGCGAGCAAGACAACTTTCTACTCGCTTAATCTTTCCACCAGTTACGTGAGAGTTTCCCTATTTCACAATAAGTGCCGAATTAATTTTCGCCATGCAGTTTGCGTTCACACCACATGCATAGAAGACTTTTCACACAAGAAAACTGGAGAGAGAGAGCGCGCAACATGCGGCTGGGTGGGATTTCGCAATAATTACGCCACGGTAATTTAGACTAATTAATGCTTATGGGCCTTGTGGGAAGATAGTTTCTCGACATATATTTTTTCACTAGGGGACCTATAATCCCGGACGGAGGGAGTATCACAAGTTCAAAAGCTAAGTAGGCTATTCGTGACTAGTTTGTAGTCGTAAACATGGTGTGGGCATGCGCCAAGTCAACCAAATAAAACATTCGAAAGAGAATACCATATATTGATGCTTTAATATGACAAGAACAACTGATGAATCTTTCAAGACATATTAAACACTCTCAGCTATTTTAGGCTAATCATGCTACTCAATAACCACAAGTATTTAAAACTAAAATAACATTTAGCATGGCATGAAAAAGTCCTAGCCACATTCTATACAAGCTTCTACTAGTACTGTTATAAATTCTACTTCAAGCAGCAGTTTTCTTTCTCCCAACAAGCACCATACAAAACATGTTCTAACAAAAATACTCTTTATGATAAAGCAAGCAAACATGAGAGTACTCACATAACACTACTAAAACTAACATCTCTAATAAGAGATGCATGCAAAACATAAGCTAAATAAATGCAGCAGCTAGATAAAGATTAAGAATACAACGTATTCTCAAGAAAGAGTGGAGCGTGTCACTCTCCAATAAAAGAATGTTGGGGTCCAACCAAGCTTATTGAAAAAGTAAAAACAAAATGAAAACAAAAGCAAAAAAAAAGACGCTCCAAGTAAAGCACATAAGATGCGACCGAATAAAAATATAGTTTCACTAGAAGTGACCTGATAATTTGTTGATGAAGAAGGGGATGCCTTGGGCATCCCCAAGATTAGACGCTTGAGTCTTCTTGGAATTTTCTTGGATGTACCACCGGGACATCCCCAAGCTTAGGCTTTTCACTCTTCTTGATCAAATCATATCATCCTCTTCTCTTGACCCTTGAAAACTTCCTTCACATCAAAATTCTCACAATCTTCATTAGCAACGTTAGTGCAATTGAAATAATAAATTCACATGGTTCAGTTTCAACACAAGTGTAACACTCAAAAACACACTAGCTACTGTCACAACTTCTTTCAAAACTCTTCTTCTCAAAAGAAAGAGATTAAGATGCAAATATGATAAATGAGATAAATCTGTCAAAACAGGACATCGGTTAAAGATTGATTTTTTCAAAAATCTTCTATTGCTCAAATCAAAAAGTGGTCTTCTAAGAAAGGTTGCGTATATAAATCAGGATTAAGCACAAAACAACTCAGGTCATTTTGAATTTTGTGTGATTTTTAACAGAATTAACAGTGGACAGCAGAAATCTGTTTCCTGCGCAGAAATCTGAAATATAGGCTCAACTTTCCAATAGAGGCTTTACTTGGCTCAACAAAAACTCAAAATAAAAGATACAGCGGGGTTGCTAATGAAATAGACAACACCCAGGTGCAAATCACACCAAATCAAACGAAAGAAAACGGGTTGAAAACAGCAAAATAAAACGGGTTGTCTCCCGGTAGCGCTTTTCTTTAACGCTTTTCAGCTAGGCATAAAAGGGCAACTCAAGTATTTTCAAGTGAAGAATTCAAATCAAGATTTGGCAATTCTTTAATAATTCATTGTATTTTATCCAAGTGAGTTTGAGAGGCTCCTCTCTTAGTATTTTTAGGCTTACTATCTTCATCAAATAAATTCTCAGTAACAATCCAATCAAAATTATTTTCTTGGGCTTCGTGTAGTACTACTAATTTAAAAGGGATTGGTATTTTATCATTGTTTTCATTATTAAATTCAGTTTTTTATAGAGTACCAACAATGTCTACACATGAGCCAATCATATTAAAACAATCGAAAACCTTTCTAGCTTCAATAGCAACATCTCCAAATTCTTAAAGCATAGTTTCTAAGATGAAATTTCTTTTCTCAACATCTTCAATGTTATTCAAGTTGAGGAACATATGTTGCATTATGGGATGGAGGTTAACAAACCTAGCTTCTAGCATGTGAACTAAAGAAGTTGCAGCAGTCTCGTAATTGGGAGCAAGTTTTACTATGGATTTTTCCTCAAAGTTATCATGCTTACTAACATGATCAAAGAATTCTTTGATAGTATCCTTTCCAAGTATATAACCACTTCCTACCGGCAAATCCTTCAAGGTAAACTTAGGGATCAACATGATGAGAAATAACAACGTAGAGACAAAAATAACAACTATGAAGTAACCTAGTTTTTTTTTGTGTTTTCAATAAAGAGAAGCAAAACAAGACAAAAATAAAAACAAGACAATAAAAAAATAAAGAGGTTGAGAGTGAGAGACTCCCCTTGCCAGAAGACTTCTTCCTCCCCGGTAACGGCGCCAGAAAAATCCTTGATGCAATTTTTTGGGAACCCCAAGAGGAGGGAATGATGAGCACATCGGTAGGAGTTTTCCCCTTAATTAAGAACCAGGGTTATCAATCCAGTAGGAGAAAGCGGACCTTCGGAAGATTGATGCCACCGACGGTGGTGCTGGCGCTTCACCGGTGTTAGCAACAACATGGAACCTTGAAAGCAAAGTATGGGCACCTAGAGGGGGGGTGAATAGGTTCTACGACCAATTTTAATTTTTCACGTAGTTAAGGCTTGACACAAAGGTAAATTCTCTAGATAGTGCAACTAAGATGAATTTACATATATGGCAAGGATAGCAATTAATGCAACTAGAACAACACTTAATGCAACAAGTACAACAATTAATGCAACAAGTACAAGTGAGTAAAAGATAAGGGAACAAGATAACCGATGGAAGCACGCGGAGACACGATGTATTCCCGAGTTCATCCTTGTTAAGGGAGTACGTCTCGTTGGAGGGGTGTGAGCTCACAACGAAGGCCTACTCAACTCCACAAAGGCCTCACCCTATTCTCCGATGAACTCCGCCACAAAGGCCTAGTTCACCTTCCACTATTGAACCCCTTTGAGGCGGGGATCGAGTCCTTTACAAAAAAGTTTGGCGCACACACCCACAACCAAATTGGGGGCTACCAACACTCTCAAATCACCAACAATAGCAAGAAGACAAGGTTCTCCACAAGAGGAAACCCTAGGAAAGGATCCCTCAAGCTAATGAGGGGGAAATGGAATACCGGTTGTGAAGATGTAGATCTGGGGCTTCTCCTTCAATCCTCCAAGTTTCAATGAGTTTGGGTGGAGGAGGTGGGAGATCTAGCTTGGTGGTTGAGCTCAATCAATGGAGTCTTCAATGCAGGATGAGCTAACCCTTGGGGAAGAAAGGAGACCTCTATTTATAGTCCCCACTTCCAACTAGTCGTTTTCTGCCCTGTTTGCGACCATTCCGGAATCACCCGGAATAATTCCGGAGCAATCCGGATGGTAACAGAGAAATTCAAGTTCAAGTCGGAATCCATCCGGATTGGTCCGGAATGCTCCGGAATAATTCCCAATGGGAACAGAAGAATTTGCGGTCAAGTCGGTATTTCTCCGAAATAATTCCGGAGCCAAGAATCACCCGGAATAATTCCGAATGACAACAGAGACTTTTGCGGCGAAGTCTTAATCACCCGGATTGGTCCGGAATAATTCCGGGCTGGTCCAGAATAATTCCGGGCAGCACAATAAAGCTCTTTTTCAGGCCAGAAAAACATCCGTTGACCTTTAACTTCTTCACCATTTCTTCGACACCATTTATGTGCTGATTTAAGATCATATCCTTTCAAAAAATAGCACACACGGTTAAAACTCCTTTATGTTGTTAACAAACACACAAAACACAGAGATATCGAAAAATGCACTTTCAATCTCCCCCTTTTTGGTGTTTGATGACAACATAAAGATTCACGGGGATAAACAAGGTGTACAAAAAGAAATGGTCTCCAAAAAATAGACGAAGCTCTTCCTCGATATGTGTCGTGAGGCACACACTTCATAGGCTTTGCTCCCCGTATGTTTTAGACACCAAGCCGTCTAAACAAGTTCACAAAACATGCATACAGATAATAAAAATAATAATAGCAAGCATGATAGTACCATAACCACGGGTAGGGTGACACAAACAAGTCACAGGGTTCCACACGAATAATAAAAAGTTTGCAACGACGAGAAACGAAACTAAAGAAACCGGAGCACAAGCCTATAAGATCGAAAACAAAAGGCAAAAGACTCGTGCTCCCACCCTTGCAAAGCCCGTGAAAACCTAAATAGGGACTCCTTCTCCCCCTTTGGCATCAAGACGCCAAAAAGGCAAAACGAGTCCAACTAGCGTCCCAAGAGATCACTCAAAGTCATCTTCTCCGCGGTGCTCATCTTTATCTTCCTCTTGCTCCTCTCCATGCTCACGATCTCCAAGGTTGCCAGCTTCATCAAAGTCATCCTCAGCAGATTCACCCTCATCATCATCAGCAGCAGCAGGAGGCACCCCAAAGTAGAAATCATCATCATTAATCTCGGGCATCTCAATGGGAACAAGGTCAGCAGCAGCAAGAGATGGAGGATCCTCAGGCACATCAATCCTAGCAGCTCTATGGTCAGCGTTCTAAATGCGGCGAGTCTCCTTGGCCAACTCCCTAGCCTCATGGGCAATCGCCCTAGTGTCACTGCACATACTGAACATGGCCTTGAAGAACTTAGCAATGCCACTATATGGACGCTGAGAGGCACCACTCGTGGAAGCCGAAGGAGTAGCCATAGGTGACTTGGACTTGGCCCTAGTGTACTCAGGAATCTCCACACCACGAATGAGAGAACGAACCATCTTCTTGCCCTTGACCACTGGAAAAGTCATCCATGATATCAACTCCCAGCTTGGCATTAATGAACCTCTGAATCAACGGGCCATAAGCAGGCTTTCTCTTCTCCATGATCCCAATACAAATCTCACGGTACAGAAAGTCCATCACATCAATCTTCCTCTGATTTTGAGGCCTGGTGAGGAACATGAGGTTCACCATAAAGGCCCTAATAGCAGAGTAGTCACCAGCCTTGATCACAATGGTGGCACGGAAGATCTTGGACAACAGGTTGTAGTAGGGGTACATGTTGGAGTTGAATGGCCTAGTCTTGCCCTGAGTATCAGGAGGATAGCAGAATTCCAAGATGGAGTTATCATACTCTGGGTTGTCATGAACCTTGAAACCATGATGACTATAGGTGGCAGTCCATCTGTAAACCAGTGCCTCAGCAAATTCAACCAAGTTGCTTGAGATCTTCTGATCTCCAGACATCCAAGTCATAGTGCGTAGGGCATCACCCGTGCAGTGGAGAGTGCAATAGATCTGAGCAATCAAGTCTGGACAATACTCACACTCAAACTCCAGAAGTGGTGCCACACCCAGTTTCACCAAGCAAGCATGAACATGACAAAGATCACCATTCTTGTGCCTATGATAGAAGTCCATGTCAATCTGCGTCTGCTCACAGACAAGAGGGTTCTGAGTGGAATAGAAATCATCCCAACACTTTTGCTGAAGATTTTTCCAAAAACGAGGCTCCTCACAAGTGGACTCAACAAAACGGTAAGGGTTCTTCCTCTTGATGTGCTTCCACTTAGGGATGTAGTAGGACTTCAGATCCCCTTCGGGCAGCTTCTCAACCCGATTCTCATCACGATTCCCACTATGATGACCATGGTGCGACCCCTTATAGGACGAGCACCCCTTCCAGCTAGGGCCTTTTTCTTGGTACCCGTACGAGAGCCAACACCTGTGAATAGAGGACATAGGAATAGCAAAAGATGAGTGCATATGCCAAAAGGGAATAAAGGAACTCCAAAAAGTTTGATTTAGTGCAAGTTTGTCGAAATTCTGGCAGGATCCGGAAATATTCCGGATGGGTCCGGAATTATTCCGGCCGAGCCCGGAATTATTCCGGTTGGGTCGGATTCGTCCGAAAAAATTCCGGGACCCTCGATCTGACTCAAGAAATCCCCAAAAAATTGAAATCTTGACTTTCTAACTGCACCAAACTTTGAGGAAAACCATGGAGATGATCCTAGAGGTAAACTACGTGCTGGAAATCGTGGGAGTGACAAAATATGGGATGGATCTAAGTCTAGATTGGAAAATGGTTAGACTAGATATAAGATGCCATGGGATATAGGTATAGAGATTAGCAAGATGAACTAGTTGATAGGAACTCGGATCTAGATCAAACCCTAGGAGAGATTTAATCTAGAACCAAAATCAACCAATAAAAATGAGAAAGAAGAGATGCCAATCACAATACCTTCCATGGGGGATGTCCTTGTCCAAGGAGGGATCAAAAAAACCTCTCTAGGGGCAACGAGGACAGATGCAGTGAACTATGGTGGCTAGGGCACGGGATAAAGGGGAAAAAGTGGAGGAATATCTGTCTCCCGTGCGTGCGGGCCTATTTATAGCGAAAACTGGCAGGTCCGAAATGGCCCGGAATTAATCCGGCTAGGTCGTAATTATTCCGGATGTACCTGGAATTTTTCCGGCTGGGTCGGATTCATCCGGAATAATTCCGGCCAGACCAGGATTTGCTCCAAACAAGACCAGAAATGACAGTTTGGAAAGGATAGGAACAGTGTGTCTTTGTGTGGAGTAAGGCATATGCATAGATGAACATAAGGAGAGGACAAATGGACAAAACATAAAGGGGTTAGAATTCCTAGTTTTACTTCTCGGGAAATGTGCAAATAAGATTCAAGATAGCAACGAGAAGTAGTATTCGGAAAAACAACTCAATGAACCAAAAGCAACCAACTAAGAACCAACTCTTCAAAGAAGAAGAGGTTGGTGGCCTAGGCCACCATGTAAGAGTTCATGGTATGCAACCGCGAAGATATATCTTGGGGGCATTGCCATTACTCAACATTGAAACTCACAATTCAACATTAGAAAAAGAGAGATAACAATGAATATTTGCTTTGGGCATAATGGGGGGAGGGAGAACCCAATGTGTTAGGATAGCACTCCCCCTATGTCCATGCCTACACCTAAACCCAAACACGTTTCATCTATAGGAGTGTGTGCAAGATCCTCAAGTCAAACTCCTAGAATCAATGGCATTTAGTTCATTTCTCAAGAACATGAATCTTGCATCATCAAGTGGCTTCGTGAAAATATCCGCAAGATTATCCTTGGTGGGAACATATGAGAGAGCAATATCCCCTCTGACCACATGGTCTCGGATGAAATGATGACGGATCTCAATATGCTTCGTTCTTGTATGTTGCACGGGGTTGTAGGCGATCTTGATGGCAGTTTCATTATCACACAAAAGAGGAACCTTATCCAATGATCGTCATATTCCTTGAGAGTTTGCCTCATCCATAACAATTGAGTGGAAGCACTTGCGGCGACTACATAGTCGGCTTCGGAGGAGGAGAGAGATATGCAATTTTGCTTCTTGGAAGACCAACTCACAAAAGACCTACCAAGAAATTGGCAAGCCCCGGAAGTAGACTTCCTATCATCTTGATCACCCGCCCAATCGGAATCCGTGTAGCCCTTGAGAGAAAATTGTGCCCCCTTTGGGTACCAAAAACCAAACCTTGCGGTATGAACCAAATACCGAAAGATCATATGGACCGCCATTAAATGGCTTTCCTTAGGAGCCGCTTGATACCTTGCACACACACCTACACTCAAAACGATATCGGGCCTAGATGCACAAAGTTAAAGCAAAGAACCAATCATAGAACGATACAACTTTTGGTCCACATCTTTACCCTTCGGGTTACGTGATAGGTGGCACTTGACTTGCATGGGACAAGACTTGTTATTTGCATTTTGGAAGTTGAACCTCTTGATCATGTCTTGGGTATACTTGGCTTGAGAAATGGAAGTTCCACGAGACAATTACTTGATCTCAAAGCCAAGAAAGAATTTAAGCTCTCCCATGATAGACATATCGAACCTGTTAGTCATAAGCTTAGAGAACTCATTACTGAAAGCTTGGTTAGTTGAGACAAAGATGATATCGTCCACATATAGTTGACATATGAAAAGCTCTCCCTTTACTCTCTTGGTGAAGACAATGGGGTCGATCTTCCCAACTTCGAAACCACGGTCATCCAACAATTCTCTAAGGTGCTCGTACCAAGCACGTGGTGCTTGTTTGTGACCATAGAGAGCCTTGTCGAGTTTGTAGACATGGTTAGGAAAGTTGAGATTCTCGAACCCCGGAGGTTGCTTAACATATACCTCTTATTTTAGTGGACCATTCAAGAAAGCACTTTTAACATCCATTTGTTGCAATTTGAAATTATGCGAAGATGCATAATCAAGGAGGATACGGATGGACTCAAGGCGAGCCACGGGTGCATAGGGTTCATCAAAGTCAATGCCTTCAACTTGAGTTGTAACACCTGGGGTGTTATCCCTAATTTAGAAAATTTGGTTGTTTTCTTTTTGGCATTGCATCACATGCATCATTTGCACCTTGTTTTCAAAACAACTCAAAAGTTCAAACCAATTTAAAATTTCAAACATGTCCAAAATTTCCAATTAAAAGTTGCAAACTAAACAACTCAAAATGTTTCCAATAGTTTTCAATTTGAATCAAATAAAAATGCTTGATAATAAAACCCCCTTTTATTAACACCCTAATGGTAAATTCAAATCCATTCAATAATAATACTTGGCATGTTCCAAATGTGGTTTAAAAATTAAAGTCTTGCAAACAATTAAATTCAATAAGTTTTCATATTTGGTTGAGCTCATTGAATAAACATTGGTTATTTCAAAAATCAGATCCCTATGACACCCTATTTGAAATTCAAATAGCAAATTAAAAACAAATTGACATTTCAAATTTTTGAAATTAATGTTAACATACTTTGAACTTTACTGTTTTGTAAATCAAAAAAAATTATTACATAAAAATAAAACCCTCACACCTATTTCTATCTCTATCCTTTTCTTTCCTACAAAAAAAAAGAGAAACAAAAGTAATAAAAGAAATAAAAATAAAAGGTGAGCTGATGGGGGAGGCAGGCCCAAAAGGCCCACCTACAATCCCTAGCTCTCCAGCCCAAGCCCCTTCACATCATCCTCTACCTGTACGGCAGGCCATCGGCACCAGCCACGTTGGCAGTGGCGCGATGGGACGTCCATCGCGAGGTCCTCCTCGAGCTCCTTAAAGATCCAACCCCGATGCCCTACTGGCAACCCTAGCCGCCATCTTCTCCCTCCCAACGCCGCCTCCTCTCTCTTTTCTCTGCGTTCCCCCATCCCCAAGCTTTTGCGCACACGGCCGTCTCCACTGCCATCCCATGGCGCCGCCGCTGTTGACCACCTCAGCTCCTTCCTCCATGTCTAGGAGGTGGTCGGAGGTCTACTCCGCCGATTCCCAACCTCGGTGACGCTTATCTCCCTCTCTATCCCCGGGAAACGAGCCTGTCCCGAGCGTGCTCCGCCACGCCATGGCTGGCCGCACTCGACGTCCCCATCGGTACACGCGGCACCAAGGCCAACCACCATGTCCAGGACGCACGCCTCGACATCCTCTACGGCTGACGTGAAGAACAGGAGCCGATTCGCGGAACTACCAGTATGTTTCCTAGCTCGCCGGCGACTACTTCCGTCCGTGCGCACACCGCCGTCGTCTACGTCGTCTTTCGGCCATCTCCGCCGTCGTCGAGCGGTACCGCGACGCCAGGAACTTCTTGGTGAGGTACTGCCTCCGTTCCACCTCCTGCCTCTAATGCTCTCGTCGTCGTAGCCCGTGTTGTGCTCGGCCAGAGTTCGCCATGATTTTTGCTTGTGCGAGTCCATGCACGCAGCGTACAACAGCTTCCGGGACTCCCACCCCTGCACATGTCTCGAACTACTCTCTACCTGCAGCACACGGCAACACACACACTACATCCTGCACGATCAACCACTCCTCCTGCACCTCACTAGCCCAAGTGTGCGTCTACCTGCTGCTCGTCCCGAGCCGGCACCAGTTCTGTCTGCCATGGCTGCACGGAGGCATAGCACATGCTACCCTCTCCATGTGCACGAGCTTCTCGCTCCCGCACCGTGCACACACACATGGTCCACGTCCATCTACTCCCCTGCACCCTGGAGGTCGCACAAACGCGAGGGGATCACCAGTAGGCCACGGCCGTTCTGCTCCGACATGCCGTGCCTGAACCTGAAGAAATTCAGTTCGTCAGTAAAAACAGGGCACCAGATTTGCCCCTTAAACGTTCAGAGATAGGTAAGTTCAGAAACTACAGTCTATCCCACTGGCTAGTAGGGCTGGAATTAAAACTCGGAACTCGCGAGTTAAACGAGTAGCTCGCAACTCGACTCGGCTCGGCTCGAACTCGTTGTCCAACGAGCCGAGTCGAGTTTTCATTTTCGACGGTAAACGAGTTCAAGCTAAACGATGTGACGCCCCGGGATCGGGCACTATGCAGATTTCAGCATTTCCGCCAAAATCCGCATAATAACCGATTCCAGGTTGCCACTTGTGATAACATTACAACAGTTCACGAATAATCCACAACAACAACAGAATGAGATATATACAAGAGGACTCAAACGAGCCAAGGATACAACTGATACAATACAAAGATCCAAATAACAGCGGAAGAAACAACATAGTGTCCGACTACGGACAAGATACAAATTGGACTAAGAGTCCTGAAGATAACCGAGAGCGTCCAATCCCTGCCCAGGCCAAGCCGGAGGGATTCCCAAGCTAACGTCGTCAGACTTCAAACCTGTTGACTGCAATGTTGAATATGCAGCCACGAAAAGGGACTCGTGGGTCAGTACGGTTAAGTACTGGCAAGTGGATAAACCATACTCACAAGATACCAGCGTATCCAATCATCACAAGATACAAATACTTTGGGTACAACGGAAAGGAAGGGATTATTGCAAAGAAGCGGCAGCGGGCTGCACTAACCAACTACAGAAACACGCTACAACTTCCGGCTAACAGAAAGAGGATAAGATAGCGCATCGTAACCAACTACAACTACTCACCAAACAATACCCATCCAATGTCACCCCCTAAGGAAGCAACCCAAGGAAACTCACACGGTTGATTAAGGTGAAGTTCAGGTTATTGTGACAATATTCCTATTACTAGTCAAATTATCATTAATTAGGTGTAAGTTGTCTGAGTACTTTTTAGCCAGCACTTTCACCAAGTCGTCACATAACCGCGGACAACACGGCTTCTCGAGAAGATTTATCCCTGCAGGGGGTGCTCCAGTACCCGTACACACTCAAGCCACCAACTAAAACTCAGGTTGGCTCGACACGACCCAAACCGTCTCTACAACCCATCCTAGGAGCCACGGAGCTATAAGGTCCCAGCCACGCAGCCGAATACTCAGCGCAGGTGTGCAAAACTCCCGCAGGACACAACACCCCGGCACTACAGGCCTCGCCCTATATGCATCCTCATCATCATCATCAGTAACCATGGGGGATCAACCCATTATGCAAAGGAGCAAATGGAACACCCGAACTAAGTGTGGCTCTTCGGACAAGCTGCAGATCAGGTCTAAGTCGATGGGGGTTCCATACCACCACCCGGATGAGGTGAGCACGCTCATCATGGATCAGTAGACAAGACTCATTTCCTAGTTTCGACACCAGCAGGCTCCAAAACCCTAACCCGGGCCTCCTGCCGGTGCCTTAACATCAAATTATTATCGTTACCCCAAACATTAACATGTTGTTGATTGAATTGAAACCCAACTATCAAACTAAACAGGTGGTAAGAAAAAGGACAGCAAGACTTGAGCGGAAACAACACTAAGCAAGCAACTACGACACGAGGGCCAACAAGGTAAACAAACAACAGTTGATAGGAAGTGGAAGGAAGGCTATATCATGGCTGCAAGGTAAACATATGATAGGATCGAGACACAAGCATCGAATCAACATGCTAGAATAGAACAACGGGAAGAATCGGTAACAAGTGATGAAAGGTAGCCATTTGGCAGCAAGTGAGTATACTTGCCTGGAATCCAGCAAGTAGAGGTATATCCGAAGAACTTGTCGTTGGTCACATCATCTCAACGTCCTATCCGCGAAGAAGCAACGAACCTCGAACAAACACCGGATGCAACAATTACTACTACGGCAAAAGATCCAGCATGATCCTATTTTATATGCATGGCATGGCAAGATGCAACAGGGGAAACAACTTAAACAATTTAATCGGAACTGGAGTCCGGAGAAATAGAGATTGGTTCAAGTTGTTTATCTAACCATCAATTTAAATGTTGTTTAGCATGGAAAACAGTAAATAGGTGAGTTAGCAATATTAAATGGAATAGGGCAACAATTGAATTAAATACCCCAACACATTCCATATTTATTTATTAGGTGAACATACATAACACTACTACAAATGCAACATGCAAGGTGCAAACATGAACATGGATGGCATGAACAGATTAAGGGAATTTTTCTGGTATGAAAACATATTTTATTTGTTGGATTTGGAATTAAAATGAGCAAGTTATCAAATTAGCAATTTTAATGCATTAATTAAAAAATAGTTGTTTTCAGCAATTTAAATTATTCAAAACAGAAAAAAGTTGATATTTGCAAAGTTTAGAGAATTTTGATTGGAAAACATATTTTACTTTTCAAATTTGGAGTTAAAATGAATTAGTTATGATTCATGCAATTAAATCAATTTAAATTGAGCCGGAAGCCCAACATTTAATTTAGGAGGTTCACGTTATTTATCTACCCATCAAGATTAAATGTTGTTTAACATGGCGAGATAATATAAAGATGAGCTATGCAATTTTAAATGGAACCGGAACAATATTTAATTATTCCAACTCATTCCATATTTAATTATTAGGTGACATTACTATTACCCGCACCCACAAAATGCAATGCAAACATGATGCGATGACATTTTAAATATAGTTGATATGTTATAGAAAATAGGGCATAGGTATAGGGGTTTTAGGGTTTGGGTTCGCACGTGTGGAGAGGATCTTTGTGTTCGACGCCGGAAAGAGGAGATCTTCGGGGCAACGCCGGTGCCTTCAGGACGTGGAGGAAGTAGACGAAGAATGGGAAGTAGACAAAGTCGTCGATGTCGTGGAAGTAGTCGACGTAGTCATAGTAGAGGAAGTAGTCGACGTCGAGGAAGTAGTCGTTCTCGTTCCGTAGCCGAGGTAGTCGTTCACGTCATCGGTGGTCGTTGTCGATCTTTTCATCGAGGTCCGAAGAGGAAGTAGACGTTCGTTCTCAAACCACACGATCATCGTCGTCGACATAGTCGTTCAACGTCCGGAGCCGGTGTAGTCGTAGTAGTCGTGGGCGAGCCGCTACCGCATCGTCTTCGGGGTCGGAGGTGATCGTGACGGTCCCGGTCTTCGGGCGCGCACGAAGGCGGCCAACGCAAAACGGACATGGCGAAGATCTTGGCGCATAGGGGTGCACGGTCATCGACATTCGAAGCGGTGGTGTCGAGGCACTTGTTTGGGTCACGGACTCCATGGTGCGAGTGGTCTTGAAGGTGTCATACCCCTTGCGCACATTGTATCGAACACGTGGCGGGCGAACACCATCACAGGAGAGGCCGGAGGCGCACGGGGCTGCCGCAGGCCACACTCGACGCACGGTAGGAACGGAGGTGGACAGCGGCCCTAGGGCTGCCGGCCCGTGGCTGCGGCCACCGAAGATGCACGGGGGATGGTGAGGATGGCGACGCGCGGGGCTGCGGCCGCGGGAGGAGGCGCCGGGAGGGAGGTCGTCGGCGGCGGCGGTCGTGGTGGTAGCAGCGGCCGCCGCGAGGAGCAGCACGACCGGCCCGGGGATGCTGCAAGGCGGAGGTGGTCGGGGAGGAGGGGCTGCCGGCGACGGGAGCGCGGCTTCCGGCCAACAGCGGGCAGGGGATGGCGACGTCCGGCGGCGGGGCGAGGTGGAGGAGGAGCTCCGGCGGGGCGCCGGCCGTCCGCGGGGGAAGCAAGGTGTAGCAGCGGCGGCGCCATGGAAGGAGAGGGAGGCGGAGGTGGGACGGGTAGAGGAGGGAGCCAAGGAGGAAGGATGCGCCCGGGGCGAGGAGGCTCGCCGGCCGGTGCTGTAGAGGAAGGCAGTGGCGGCGCCATCGGAGAAGAGATAGGAGGAGGCGACGGGAAAGGAGCGAGGAAGGCAGAGAGCGAGAGGAGGGCGAAGGAGAAGGGGATCGATCGATCCCCTGTCTCCCGTGCGTGCGTGTGCTGGGAGTAGAGGTGGAGGGACCTAGGGGTAAAATTAGAAGACGGCGGGGGGTTTTTGCGAGGGAGAGAAAGATTTTTAGGGTTTGGGGGAGGGAGTTCGGTGGGGGGGGGGGCTGGCTGGGCCTTTTGGGCCTGGCCGGCTGGGCTCTCTCTCTCTCCCTCTTAAATCTTTTTTTTGTTTTTATTATTGTTTTCAGCAACTGTTTAGGTGATAATAAAAATAGAATTAGACATCAAATGAATTTCTGTAAATTTTAGCAAACAAAATTTAATTAATTTTATTTAGTTTGCAAGTTTTAAATAGATGATGGTGCATGATGTTATGAGATGCACAAAAAAGAAAAAAAAACAAACAACAAATTCTATAGAGGAAAAATCCCCGGGCGTTACAAACGAGCCGAGTTTACCGAGTACTCGTTTAGCTCGTTTAACTCGGTCAAAATAGTTTTAATGATATTCTTTTTTATTTGAATATTTGTTTACTAATTATTTTAGTTTGTTTACTACAAATTGTTTGATGGTGACATATTTTCACTGATTATTGTGATGATTTTATTATACACGACCCAAATAATAAAAAATAATTATATATACATTATATAATGTTGAGTTTTTATAGTTTTATAAAATTAGATAAGTTGAACGAGTAGCTCGCGAGCTACTCGCGAGTTCAGCGAGCCGAGCCGAGTTCTGATTTTGAACTCGTTTGTTGAACGAGTCGAGCCGAGCTCGACTCGTCAGTTGACCGAGTTTGAGCGAGTCGAGTCGAGCCGACTCGGGTCGGCTCGAATTCCAGCCCTACTGGCTAGCACCCCGCTCCGCACGCTGGGAGACCCAGGTTCGATCCCCGCGGGCGCATATAGCCAACCTTTTGCTGTTTTTCTTCGCGGAAGGGCGGGCCCCACTTGCCATACGCTGCGGTGGCCCAGTCACACCTCACCCGCCCCACGCTGGCACCAGCCTGGCGCTGACCCCACCGGTCAGTGTCACGGTGTTGACCCGCGTTGAGTAAGCAAAGCCCAGGGGCTTCTCTGCTATCCTTTTCTTCCACGCAAAGGTCCCTGGAAAGCACAGATCAGTCCCTGGATTTCCAAACCCTATAAAAATTGCAAAAGACATCCAAATTTAATTTGTAAGACATGTAAACCATTCTAAATAAAATGAACTTTCCAAATATGCAGTTTGTGCACTGTTTTGAACATTCCAAATCAATTCAAAAATTCAAATTCAAATAACTCTTTTGAATTTGATTAAATTCATAACAAACTCAAATTTAATTCAAATGGCCCATATAAAATATGTTTTCCATCCAAAATTTCATGCTCTTTCCAAATATACCTTTTGTTTTCTGTTTTGGATAAATAAAATTAATGCAATTACTTAATACTTTAATTAAATCATTTAAATGGTGAAATTCATAACTTTTGTTCCTGTTTTGAATAATTAAAATTGGTTAAATATTTCAAATTTTGTTTAATTCATTTAAAATTGATAAATTCATAACTTGGTCAAATTAATTTCTTTTTGAACATATAAAATATGTTTTCAAACCAGAAAAATATAATCTTTTCAAATATGAATCTTATTGAATGTTTTGAACAAATAAAGATTCAAATAAATTCATACTTGAATTAAATTCATTTAAATCTTGTTTAAACTTGTTTAATTCATAATAAATTCATTTTAAATCCTTTGCCAACAAATGAAACATGTATTCCATCTAAAATTTTGTGTTCTTTCCAAATATGAATTTGGTTATCTATTTCAAACAATTAAAATTGGTGAAAACAACAAATGCTTGTGTAACTCATTTAAGAAGCCAATTTCCATAACTTAATAAATAAAATTCCAAACTTGGTAAACAACATATCAAATTGAAGCTATTGTTGTTTTATTATTGTTTTCATCATCCATGCATCATTCTAATCAACTTTCACATGATGGTTATTTGTAGATCATTTAAGTCAGCATTAATTCATGGGCTTTTCTATATGCAACCCAAATTGCATATGGTCCCATTTAAATATGTTTACCCTATCAACTAGTTTATCTTTGATGCATCCTTAAACTTGTCATGCATCCATATCTTGATCATGATGGATCTTTTGCTGTAGAAGTAATTGTTGCATCCGGTGTTTGTTCTAGTTCGTTGCTTCTTCGCGGATAATGAGATGATGTGAGCAACGACAAGTTCTGCGGATGTACCTCTACTTGCTGGATTCCAGGCAAGTATACTCACTTTCTACCTATGGCTGCCTTTCATCACTTGTTACTGATTCTTTCCGTTATTCTTATGCTGGCCTTATGATTCGATGCTTGTGTCTCGATCCTATCATATGTTTACCTTGCAGCCATGACATAGACTTCCTTCCACTTCCTATTAACTGTTGTTTGTTTACCATGTTGGCCTTGTGTCGTAGTTGCATGCTTAGTGTTGTTTGCGCTCAAGTCTCGTTGTCTGTCTTATCACCTGTTTAGTTTGATAGTTGGGTTTCAATTCAATCAACAACATGTTAATGTTTTGGGTAATAATAATTTGATGATAAGGCACCGGCAGGAGGCCCGGCGTGGTTTTGAGGCCTGCTAGTGTCGACCCTAATTAGGAAAAGGGTCTTGTCCATTGATCCATGATGAGCGCTCTAACCGCATGTGGGAAGCGAGTATGGGCGCCCCCCGCAATTCTGATTCGATTCGCATCTCGTCGAAATCGCCTCATTTAGTTCGGGTTTTCCATTTGCCGCATGCATATGCAGGTGCGAACCCTTGGCGCCAGGGTGGAACTTTTGTAGTCGGCATTTAGGGAGACACGTTCTTAGAGTGCTATGAGGGTCCCCTTTTCTTCGTGGGGCTTGATTAGTCGTGCGCTCAATTGCACGGGGTTCTTTGGGCTTGATGCGAAGAAGAGTTGGGTTGTGTTGAGTACCTCGCTTGGTGGGTTGATCCCCCGTCTGGCGGGTTATTCTTACGTGTACGGCTAAATTGGTGCATCCCTGCAGGGTTAAATCTTCTCGAGAAGCCGTGTTGTCCGCGGTTATGGATGACTTGGTGAAAGTGCTGGCTAACAAGTACTCAGACAACTTACACTTAACGATGATAACTTGACTAGTGATATAGATTACCTCCACCATAAAGATGGATGTCACCTTAATCAACAGTGTGAGTTTCCTTGGGTTGCTTCCTTAGTAGGGGGTAACATTGGATGGGTATTGTTTGGTGAGTAGTTATAGTTGGTTCTGATACGCTATCTTATCCCCTTTCTTTTAGCCGGATGTTGTAGCGAGTCTTTGTAGTTAGTTAGTGCAGCCCGCTGCCGCTCCTTTGCAATAAACCCTTCCTTTCCGTTGTACCCAAAGTATTTGTATCATGTGATGATTGGTTATGCTGGTATCTTGTGAGTATGGGTTATCCACTTGCCAGTACTTAACCGTACTGACCCACGAATCCTTTTCGTGGCTGCATATTCCACATTGCAGTCAACATGTTTGAAGACTGACGACGTTAGCTTGGGAATCCCTCCGGCTTGGCCTGGGCAGGGATTGGACGCCATCGGTTATCTTCAGGACTCTTAGTCCAATTTGTATCTTGTCCGTAGTCGGACGCTATGTTGTTTCTTCCGCTGTTATTTGGATCTTTGTATTGTATCAGTTGTATCCTTGACTCGTTTGAGTCATCTTGTATATATCTTTTCTGTTGTTGTTGCGGAGTATTCGTGAACTGTTGTAATGTTATCACAAGTGGCAACCTGGAATCGATTATTATGTGGATTTTAGCGGGAATGCTGAAATTTGCATAGTGCCCGATCTCGGGGCGTCACATGAGTGTAACCTTGAGCAACCAATCTTGCCTTGTTCCTTATGACAATATCATGCTCATCTTGCTTGTTCTTCAATATCCACTTACTTCCAATAACATTGTGGTAATCTTTGGGCTTCTCAACCAATCTCCAAACCTTGTTGCGCTCAAAATTATTGATCTCATCATGCATTGCTTGAACCCAATCGGAGTCCTCAAGATCTTCAAATAATTCCTTTGGTTCCACCATAGATATGTGAGCTTGATGCTCACTAAAATGTGCCAATTGCCTTATTGTGGATCTTCTAGCTTGAATATCTTCCAAGACCTTGTTGTCTTGGGCATCAATATGCTTCAAAGCTTTTCTTATCCTTCTAGCACGACGGGCTTCGATCTCCGCATTATTGCGCGGAGGAATCACTTGATCATCTTGATCATTTGGGTCCCCATCTTTACCAACTTGGCCTTGATCATCATAATCATCATCATCAACAATAATATCTTCAACACTAGCTTCAACTTGAGGAGAGGATGACGAGGATGGTTGATCTTGGCCTTGACCTTGACTAGCATGAATGATAGGAGTGGTTGCATCTTGCGTAGTAACTTGGTCAATAAGAGGAGGGTCTTCAACATGTTCTTGGTTAGGTGTAGCACTTGGATCCTTGGCTTGTTCTTCTATTGTAGAGGAGGAATCCACTTGAGTAGAGCATAGTCCTTCTCGAGTCGCCATAAGGTGTCCCTCAATGGGGCGGAAAAATCCCACACCCATCCTTCCTATGGCTTCTTGAGGTATTTCAACATCTACATTAGAAACATGAAATTGCGCCATTGGGAGCCATCATTTTCCTCGAAAACCACACTACAAAGATTCCTATGACAATCCGTGAGGCTTTGTCAAAGACTCTATAAGTGTGGGATTCAACACCGTAACCAACAAATATACCCTCAATAGTTTTGGATTGAAATTTAGACAACCTAACACCCTTGATCAAATAAAAGCACTTACAACCGAATACATGGAAGTAGGAGACGTTGGGCTTGTTGCCGGTGAGGATCTCATATGGAGTATTGTCCAAGCCTTTGAGGATGTAGAGGCGGTTGGAGGAGTGACATGCGGTGGATATGGCATCGGCCCATAAATATTGGGGAGAAGTGTACTCCGCCAACATGGTCCTTGCCATATCCAAGAGAGTGCGGTTCTTCCTTTCGGCAACACCATTTTGTTGAGGAGTGTAAGTGGAGGATTATTGATGACGAATGCCTTCTTCACTAAGGAATTCATTCAAAGTGTAGTTCTTGAACTCCGAACCATTATCACTCCTAATAGCCATGATTTGCACATTGTGTTGACGTTGCACTTCGTTGGAGAAGTCGATGATGGTTTGTTGAGTTTCACTCTTGCACTTGAAGAAATAAACCCAAGTGTATATTGAATAATCATGGACAATCACCAAGCAATACTTCTTGCCACCAAGACTTGCCTCGGGCACGGCACCAAAGAGATCAACATGGAGAAGCTCCAAGATCCTATTTGATGAAATAATAGTCTTGGCCATGTGCGCCTTATCGTGCATCTTTCCTTCAACACACGACCTACAAACGCGATCCTTTGAAAAGGAAACATTTTATTTTAGTCCGACAATAAGGCCACCTTTGTGAAGACTTTGCAAAGTTCTCATGTTGACATGGGATAAGCGGCGATGCAACAACCATCCCACGTCCGCCTTTCCGAAAAGACACATAGTTTGAGAGTTGGTAGACTTCGAAAAGTCCACCACGAACAACTCATTTTCAACATGTCCCACGTAAGCGACATCAAGAGTCTTGCTCCTCAAAAGGACCACAATATCAACACCAAAAAAGACGGATAAACCCATCTTTCCAAGAGAGCGAACAAAAAGTAAATTGTAACCAAGGGATTCGACAAGCATGACGTTCATGATAGTGATATCGGGAGCAATCAAAACCTTTCCAAACCCGGATACCTTAGACGAGGACGAGTCTCCATAAGTGACGGTTGCTTGTATGTCATTTGGGCGCAACTCCATCACAAGTTCTTTGCTTCCGGTCATATGACTAGTGCATCCACTATCAATTATCCATTTAGATCCACCGGAAGCATAGTCGTGCAAGGGATCATTGACTAGAGTTAGGACCCTAGGAGGGTCCCTTCGTGTTAGTAACAAGGGTCTTTGGAACCCAAATAGCATAGTCAATGTAACCCTCAATAGGACCAACATATTTAGCTTGCACAACACCATAATAATCAACATATAAGAAATGGTGTGGATTGTTAGTTCCCACGGAGGTGCTACGAGTAGTGTTGTCCCTCATGACACTACTACTCAAGGCAACATTGCTTTCTTGTGCGGGTGTACTACGAGTAGTGTTGTCCCTAATGAAAATACCACTCGAAGCAACATTGTTGGTCTTCTTGTTGTTCTTCTTCTTGTTCTTTTTCGTGGCAACATAGCCAAGACCTTGCTTGCCCACTTGTGGCCTTGGAGTACTCAATTGTGGTCTAGCAATGACCACATTCGAGCTAGGGGCAACCACTTGTGGGGTAGGGACCACAACCTTCTCAACTTGAGGGCCTTTGCCCTTGAGCCTTGCAAGCTCAACCTTCAACCTAGCATTTTCCTCAATAATATTTGCATGATCACAATAAGAAGTAGAGGTGCTAGGGTTGTTAAGTTGATTAAGTTGAGTTTGAAGTTGTTCATGCAACTCTTTGAGGGAAGAATGTTGACTCTCCAAAGCTTTGTGAGCCTCGGTTATTTTTTCAAACTCCTCGGTTAGTTTACCATGACCAACCCCAAACTCAACCTTATCCTTTTTAGCCTTTTTATATTTAGCAATAGCAATATCACGTTCCTTAGTGATATTAGAAACAATTTCATTATGAGTTTCTTCAATAGATTCAAGTTCCTACTCAAGAGAAACTCTACCATCATGCTCTTCCTCAAGAGTCATGTAGAGGGATGAAATTTCATCCGCATCCCTTCTTTCAACCTCATCTTTCTTCTCAAGATCTTCTTGGGCCTCTCCCAATTGGCTCAGGAGATGCTCAAAGTACTTCTTGGTCTCCCCTTGCATGTTAGACATAAAATGTTCCAAGGAGAGCCTCTCATCTTCTACTCTCAGATTAGCAAGATGTTCTAGTTCACTAGGGGTCTTAGAGTTGGAGGAAGGTGATACCTCCGTGGCCTTAGCCATGAAGCACTTGGCATTTCGTTGAGGATGATTTTCATTCGGGGATTCAAAGAGAGATGAAGATTATGGCTTAGAAGCAATAGATAGAGCGGCCACTTCATTTGTGGTTTCTTCTTCATCATCACTCCCGGAATCATACTCCTCTTGAGTCAATAGCACAAACTTGGTGGGAGACTTCTTGTTGAATGGTTTCTTCTTGAAATGAGGTTTCTTGTACTCAACCTTGGACTTGTCCTTGCAAATGAGCTTGCCACTATGGAGTTCTCTATTTTCATAGGGACACTCCGCAATGAAGTGGTTCTTATCTTGGCAATTGAAGCAAGACCTCACTTTTTGAGTCCCATCATTGCCATAGCGAGACTTGGTCTTCTCCTCAACAAACTTCTTGCCCTTGCGAGGATTCCTCCAAAACTTTTGCACGGTGAGAGCAATGAGATCCTTTAGCACAGGATCATAGTCTTGTTCCTTCAAGGGAGGCAACGCCTCTTCCCCTTGTTCTTCATACTCAACCTCTCTTGACACAACCTTGGCCTTCAAAGAAACCGATGCCCCTTTGTGCATTCCAATGGACCTAGCACGGTTCTCAAGAGCATTCTTGGTTTGCACTTGATAGGAGCACATTTCTTGCATCACTTGAGTTGAGATCATGGAAGAGAAATCATGTCTTCCTTGAATGCTCTTCAAGTCCGCACCCTCAAATGGCATTAGGGAAATCATGTACTTCCTTTTGATCCAAGCATCATCAATGTACTTGGCACCAACATTTGAGAAGGCGGTGGCAAGAGTCTTGAGTCTTCGGTACATGTCTACATGGTCCTCTCCATCATGCATATAGAACCCTTCGGCCTCATTGGTCAAGGCATCATATCTATTCCTTTGGATACTCTCATTGCCCGCAAACATAATGAGAAGAGTGTCCCATGTTTCCTTGGCGGTGGAATATTGTTGAAGATGCGGCATGTGGTTAGGACCCACGGCTTGTTGAATAATTGACAAGGCGGTGTAGTTGAGTTGACAATCTATGGCTTCCCTTCTTGTAAGGTTCTTGGGGTCATGAGGTTTGTATCCATCACGAGTGACCCTCCAAAGCTCTATACAAGAAGAGTTCAAGTGAGTCTCCATGTAATATTGCCATTCACGAAAAGAAAAATCATCAATTTTAGGTGGATCTCCCCTAGGGATTATATGAGGATGTGGGATGGGAGGATCGGGAGAATAACTTACGGGAACGGAGTGAAATTCTCCATCTCCTCCCGTACCCTTCTTAGTGGAGTTTTCGGCGGAAGCATTTTTATGTGGTTCACCATCTACCCCTTTCTTGACACCCTCCGGATGGTCATCCGGAGGAGAAGAGTCGGCGACCTCCGGTCCTTTGGCTTTGAGGAGTTCCGCCAAGACTTGACGCAACTCATCAAATTTGGTGCCTATGGATGAGGTCAATGAATTTCTCAACTCATTGAGATCATCCATGGACACCTTAGCCACGGACGTTTTGGTATGCGAATCTTCTCCCATACTTAAACTCTTAGGCGGTTAAGCCCGATAGAAGAGCCGAGGATCTGATACCAATTGAAAGAAAAGTATGGGCACCTAGAGGGGGTGAATAGGTGCTGCGACCAATTTTAATTTTTCACGTAGTTAAGGCTTGACACAAAGGTAAATTCTCTAGATAGTGCAACTAAGGTGAATTTACCTATATGGCAAGGATAGCAATTAATGCAACTAGAACAACACTTGATGCAACAAGTACAACACTTAATGCAACAAGTACAAGTGAGTAAAAGATAAGGGAACGAGATAACCGATGGAAGAACACGGAGACACGATGTATTCCCAAGTTCTTCCTTGTTAAGGGAGTACGTCTCGTTGGAGGGGTGTGAGCTCGCCACGAAGGCCTACTCAACGCCACAAAGGCCTCACCCTATTCTCCGATGAACTCCGCCACAAAGGCCTAGTTCACCTTCCACTATTGAACCCCTTTGAGGCCGGGATCGAGTCCTTTACAAACAAGTTTGGGGAACACACCCACAACCAAACTGGGGGCTCCCAACACTCACAAATCACCAAGAGTAGCAAGAAGCCTAGGTTCTCCACAAGAGGAAACCATAGGCAAGGATCCCTCAAGCTAATGAGGGAGAAATGGAAAACCGATTGGTGAAGATGTAGATCCGGGGCTTCTCCTTCAATCCTCCAAGTTTCAATGAGTTTGGGTGGAGGAGGTGGGAGATCTATCTTGGTGGTTGAGCTCAATCAATGGAGTCTTCAATGCAGGATGAGCTAACCCTTGGGGAAGAAAGGAGACCTCTATTTATAGTCCAAACTTCCAACTAGCCATTTTCTGCCCTGTTTGCGACCATTCCGGAATCACTCGGAATAATTCCAGCCTCCCGGAATAATTCCGGAGCAATCCGGATGGTAACAGAGAAATTCACGTTCAAGTCGGAATCCATCCGGATTGGTCCGGAATAATTCCGAATGGGAACAGAAGAATTTGCGGCCAAGTCGGAATTTCTCCGGAATAATTCTGGAGCTCGGAATCACCCTGAATAATTCTGAATGGCAACAGAGACTTTTGCGGCCAAGTCGGAATCACCCGGATCGGCCCGGAATAATTCCGGGCTGGTCCGGAATAATTCCGGGCAGCACAATAAAGCTCTTTTTCAGGCCAGAAAAACATCCGTTGACCTTTAATTAACTTCTTCACCATTTCTTCGACACCGTTTATGTGCTGATTTAAGATCACATCCTTTTAACAAAATAGCACACACAGTTAAAACTCTTTTATGTTGTTAACAAACACATAAAACACATAGATATCGAAAATGTACTTTCAAACCTGCACACAACACAACCAAAATATTTTGCCCCAACGGTACAGTGAGGTTGTCAATCTCACCGGTCTTGCTGAAAACAAAGATTAGGCGTATAGTGTGGAAAACAGTGTATTCTTGCAGTAAGTAAAGAAAGCAGAAAATTGTTGTGGTTTGTTTAACAGTGTGGGAAAATGGACCTTGGTTTATAGTTTCACTAGTGGTGTCTCTCCATAAAAGGTAGCATGCTGGGTGAACAAATTACAGCTGGGCAATTGACAAATAGAGGTTGCACCATAGTGCACAATATGACATGAAGATTACTATGATATTTAGTGCGGGCATTACAACAAGATACATAGACCGACATCCATCTGCATCTATGACTAATAATCCACCCTCAGGTTATCATCCGACCCCCCTTAGGTATTAAGTTGCAAGCAACAAATAATTGCATTAAACAAAGTGTGTAATGTAAGCAATGATTATGCACGCGGGCACTCTCACCGATGTTTTCTCCCTAATGGCAACAACACATCCTCCGCCTTCACGTTTCTGTCACTCGAGCAAGGCGAAAAGGAGGCATGAACCCACTATTGAGCATAAATACTCCCTCTTGGAGTCACTAGCAACTACTTGGCCAGAGTAACCACTAGCAACGGAAAGCATGCAAGATCACAAATAGCATATGCAAATAAAGACTATAATCAACTTGGCATAAGTTCAATATTCATTGGATCCCAGAAAACACAGCATATAGAATTACATAAGATCAATATCGATCATGTTAGGCAGCTCAAGAGATCTAAACATGGAGGCATATGAAGAGAAGACAACCATATAGCTACAGCTATGAACCCGTAATCCAAGGTGAAGGGGTCGTTGCATAGAAAACAAAAAATTTCCTACGCGAGACACAGCCGAAAGGCCAAGATCTAATCTAGGAGACGAAGTGCAACGGGAAAAGAGAGAGTTAAGGGGAACACATACCCTCTAAGACACAAAGCGTTACGAGATCAAATCTCGTTGTTGGTGTAGTCGTACTCACACCGATCCCGATAGCGAGAAGATGTGCACCGCAATCCGGCGTTGCCTCCGTGATCGGTCACACGTACGGTTGATGACGACCTCTGTTCCCTCGATCCAGCGGAAGTAGAGGATCCCTCGGAACTCCAGCAGCACGATGCCATGGTGGTGGTGAAGAATCCCACGGTCAGGGCTTCGCCAAGCCGGAAACCATGGAATTGAGCAGCTGGTGAAGTGGAAGGGAGGTGGGACAAGTGTGTGGAGAAGAGGAGCTCTCACCCTCCTTTTATAGGGGAGGGGAGGAAGCCCAAGAGGGGGTGCGGCCAGCCATGGTGGTGCCCCCACCTCTTCCCTCTTCATGTGAGTGGAAGCTCCACTCACACCCACTCATGCTCCCATTATTTCCCACTTGGAAAATCCAAAGGTTTTCTTTTAATAAATAAATAATTTTTTTAATTTCTTTATTTATATTTGTTAATTCCATTAATAAACATTTGAATAAAGCATCTCGAATCATTTGTTAATTCTATTAACAACCATTCAACGAAAAACCCCTTGAACTATTTCAATTTTCCCCGAAACAGTTTTGGTGCTGCTCAAAATATTCTTCGATATTCAGTATCCTCTCAAACGCGTCATTGAACCTTAAGTGTGTCACCCTATGGTTCACGAACAAGATAGACATGATCGAGACTCCTCTCCGATCAATAATCAACAACGGGATCTGGAGATCCACGATGACTCCTATATATTCAACGATGACTCTCGTGATCGTGTGAACCATCAACGTCGTGACTAATTCCCTTTGTCTCGCGATATTTTACTTGTCCGAGATTCGATCATTGGTATCAACCATACCTTGTTTCAAACTTGTTACCGACAAGTACTCTTTTCTCGTTCCCATGATATAACATCCTTGTGATCATATCACGTGCTTGCAAGCGGTGTCGATGTGATATCACCGAGAGGGCCTAGAGTATATCTCTCCGTCATTTTGGATGGAAAAATCCCACTCTTGATCCATTATCCTCAACTAATACTTTCCGAATAACTAACGGAACCTTTATAGTCACCCTGTTACGGTATGACGTTTGATGACATCAAAGTATCCTTCCAGTATCAGTGATTGACATGATCTCATGGTCTAAGGAATAAGTTACTTCGTATGTTGGATATAACAATGTAAACCTAATGACTTGATCGCATTGCTATATTCACTTTGGGTATATGTTCATCATATCATTCTTCTAATGACATGACCCCGTTATTAACAACATCCAATGTTCATGATCAGGAAACCTTGATCATCTATTAATCAACGAGCTAGCTAAAAGAGAGTCTTTACTAGGAACCATTGTTTGTTTATTAAACACACATGTATCAACATTTCCAGTTAATACAATTCTAGCATGAGAAATAAACATTCATCATAAACAAGGAATAAGATAATAACCATTTTAGTATTGCCTCTCGGGCATATTCCCTTCAGTCTCCCACTTGCACTAGAGTCAATAATCTAGTCTGTAAGCACTTGACACATATAGCGTTCCAGTGTTATTACCATGCTTTGCATGTGGTAAAAATCATCAAAAAGATCTGAATTGTTCAGGTCCTGTTGTATTTGCATGTTCTTTGCGTCTACACGCGTCACTCATTCTCTAATGAGATGGCTTTGTATATATTTGGTCAATCGGTGAAACCTTAATTCCTCAGCTTAAACTAATGTCACTAACATTGTGAAAATGTAGCTTCATAGTGTTAGCATTCTTGGAAATTCACCAAGTTCAATAAAGAACTCCTTGACACAAAATACGCTTATTATCAGTTGTCAACACAACAATATACTTTAGCCTTTGTTGTAGTATCTGTCACAATATTTTAATTTTGAAACTCTTTCAAATCCAGCATGAAACTTTCTTCCATCCTATTGTGCTACCCTTCATCACATATTTTAATTGAGATTAAATTACTTGAATAAATGACAAGACTATTAGTGTAACATATTACAACTAACATTTTGTCATTACTACATAGGAAAACATATCCTTATCATTTCTAAAATGACACAAGGATCTCTCCCACCGTTGTCTAATCATCATATTAATTATCCTGCTATAACATTTTATAGCATAGGACTCGTCTGGTTGTGTACATAGCATGGAAAGGTGACTTAGAAATCTCAATTTCAATGCTGCTCATCATATGTCAAAACACTTGAATCTTGCTTAATTATTTTCCATGTGACAAGAACTCTTTATTGTCATTTCTATATTGACTTACTTCAATATTTTATCTATGTAATTTGGCTTCAATCATACTAGACGCTTCAATCCATCTATTATAGATATCGATGCCCAATATCTTCTAAGCCTTTCATCAATAAGAAAATCTTAACCGTGTTAATTTAAAATTACATATTTTCCAATCAACCATATGTCAGCTACATAAAGTATTGGAAATATGTCATAGTGCTCCCACTTAATTTCTTGTAACTCTACAAGCATCTTTATCGTTCATGATGGAATCAAACTCTTTTGATAACTTCATTAAGGTAAAGATTTCAACTTCGTTATGCTCACTTCAACCATTGAAGTGGGCATACCTTTCTAGAAGCCTTTTGAATTTTACAAAAACCTCAGACTGTGTCAAGTACACATCCTCTATCAAACTTCCTCGAGAGGAGAGTTGGTTTTTTTATTCAACTGCAATATCATAATATGTAACTTTTGCTAGAACTATCCGCAAAGACTAAAGCATCACTACGGAAGATCAAAATCTTGTAGTCGTCAACTCTTTGAACTTCGTCGAAAACAACTTTCAGTGTTGCGCTACTCTTGACATGATAACAAAGATTCTCTAATCTCGTTGAGTTTGTACTGTCCTCCCACTCACTTGTTTCGCAAGAACTATTTTCTCGAGAAATCAACCCTTTCTGACAAACAACATTTGTCTTTGGTCGGTGATAGGAGAAATACCCAACAGATTCGTTGGGATAACCTTATAAACATATATGTAACCCATTTTGGTTGTAAACATTTTACACATGCTATGCATACCAAAACTTAAGAAAAAGACAATTTGGGTCATTACCCAAACCATATCTTATATGGTGTCAATTTCAATGGATCATGATGGCGTTCTTTTCAGCGAAAAAACGGTTGTCCTTAATGTATAAACTACAAAATTATAATCGCAATTTTATTAATCTTACCATGTCAAACAAGGTTTGATTTTGTCTCTCGAACACTCCAAACTAATGTGGGGTAATTCGAGTAATATAAGTTGTAGAACAATTCTGCAACTTCTCAGATGTTTTGCTAAACTTGTAACTTAAACTTTATCCTTTATGATCCAATCATAAATACTTGATTATCTTGTTACATTGATTTTTTACTTCATATTAACAACCTTTTGAACCAATTCAAAATGTCAAACTCCGTTCTCTTTAAATAGATATACTCACATATCTACTCAAATCATCGACATAATATTATGAAGGAAAAAGTAATCCAACATACATGACTACACATAATGGACTATATACATCAATATGTATAATCTCCACTAAATTAGTCGTCCATTCTACTTTGGCCTATGAACGTAATTTTAGTCATCTTTTGGAAGAGGGTCTCACAAGCGTCAATTTATTCAAAACAAAATGACTCCGGAAGTCCATCAATATGGAGTTCCTTCATGTTTTCCTTTACGATATGAACTAAAATGGTGGTGTCACAATTTAAGTGAAACTATTTTACATCTTGCAACGTTTAGCATTTAGTCTTATAGATGTTTACTTTACCAACATGATTTATATTAACATATCCATCAATTATGGAATATGGTCATAGCTTGAACAATCTCATTTGTTCTCACAAAAGACCAGAAAAAATAATAACTTATTAAGTTCTTAAAATAAATCTTGAATGTTTGGTTCGATACGATAATGAACATAATAACACTTTATTACTGTTCTTGTCATAATCGATTCCACATCTATTACTAGTTTCTTTTAGGCCCTTGTATTTCTTGCATTGCGTTGCTTTATATGACCACTCATACCAACCAATGTGGTATCAAAATACCCAAAAATACTTTGTTAACTAGTAATACATCTATAAGTTGTATATCAAGCATATACTCCTGAGCTGGACTTTTCCAGTTATCTTCTTTTTCTGCCATATATCGTTTTGTAATTTTATTTTCAATATTCCATTTCCTTTACAGAAGAATCATTCAACATCAAACAATGCTAGTCATACTAGCTCATTTTTTTGGCGTGTTAGTCATATACTATCACCCATTGAGTCATACTTTGAGTTTGATTGTTCTACTAATATCACCATATTAATAGTATTCTTCTAGATTCCACTCTTAGCAATCTACAAGTAAGGTAAACAATTTTACCTATACTTTTAATCCATCCCATCATAACAATTTTATGATTAAGCTACTATAGCTCGAAGGAAGGAATTTAGAGGATATTTTTTAGCGCCCAATTTCTTGGAATATTCAAATGCCTAGCGTCTTCAATCGTTGCATATATTCAAATAATATAAGCATACATTGTCACGCTAAATTATACTCAGTCATGTTTCTACAAATAAGTTTCTAGATATCAATATATCTTTCACTTGATTGTTTCTGAAAACAACTCTTTTCAGTTCCTAAATCACCTTGATCAACAAAACATTCTTTTGAAGATAAAGTAATACGGAAGCAACCATGACTCTGGATTCTAAGTAGGAATTATTTGCTCTCTAGATCAATCAATCATTAATCACATGGAGCTAGGTAGGAAATACCGAAAATCTACAATATGACTCAATTTTAAATTTCACTAATACGATATCAATCTTAAATGATTTTTACCAGATCATAACAGTTATATCTCAATTAACAATCTAAGTGTATGGTAGTTTTGTGGATGCCAATGAATACTACAATTTCTGCAAATTCACTTTGATTTGTTTTTCATGATAAATAAGTTCAAGTTAATTCAAAAATTATACCATGAACTCTCACACAAAAACAACATCCCTCTTAGTCGTCTTTAGTGATTACACAAACCAAATTCACAACACCAAAACCGATCATCACGTGAGATGATGTAGCTTCAAAGGAGAACATCAACATGTTCATCATATCATCCATATGACTCATGCTTTACCTTTCGGTTACGTGTTCCGAGGCCATGTCTGTACATGCTAGGCTCGCCAAGTAGAACTGTAGTATTGCGTGTGTTTCAAGGCCATGTCTGTACATGATAGGCTTTAAAACACCCGTTGTATGCAAACGTTGCGTCTGTCACACCCGATCATCACGTGGTGTCTCGAAACGACGAACTTTCTTAACGGTGCATACTTAAGGAAGAACACATTATTATCTTGATATTAAGTGAGAGGGATCATCTTATAATGCCACCGTCGCTATCTAAGCAAAACAAGATGCACAAAAGGATTAACATCACAGACATCACATGTAAGGATAACGTGATATGATATGGTCCTCCTTGCACTTGATCTCCATCATGTGCATTATGGTATGATCTCCATCATTCCACCGGCGTGGTACCAAGTACCATGGCACCCCAATCTTGATTGTCCATCAATAATAAGACAACCATATAGATACCTTCCGGTATATCAATAATTTACAAAATAGATCATCTCATAATCAAATTTGTAACATTGACCATATCACATCACATGCCCAGCAAAAACTAGTTAGACGCTTCTAATTTATTTTTTGCATATTTTACATGGCTTAGGGCTTTCGAGGTTGGAACCGTAGATACCTACAAATATCAACCACAACGTTGATAAACACATTTTTAACAACCCTTTGTAGATTAGATCTTAACTATAGTAGGAGAAACGGACACCCCCTTAGCCACAAGTGAGACAATTCTCGCGTACATAGTACACGTAAACTTGGTCTCGGGCAGCTTCATCCTACTATGCCACTAAGATCATAAAATACTCAAGGAGGCAATAACATGATCATCAACGCCCACGTACTCATATGTGTTCTGCCCGTACAAAACATCTAAGCATAGATCTGGCTCTGATACCACTGAAGGGGTCGTTGCATAGAAAACAAAAAATTTCCTACGCGAGAGACACCCGAAAGGCCAAGATCTAATCTAGGATATGAAGTGCAACGGGCAAAGAGAGAGTTAAGGAGAACACCCTCGAAGACACAAAGCATTACGAGATCAAATCTCGTTGTTGGCGTACTCGTACTCACACCGATCCCGATAGCGAGAAGATGTGCACCGCAATCCGGCGGTGCCTCCGTGATTGGTCACATGTACGGTTGATGACGACCTCCATTCCCTGGATCCAGCGGGGCGCGGAAGTAGAGGATCCCTCGGAACTCCAGCAACACGACGACATGGTGGTGGAGAAGAATCCCACAGTCAGGGCTTCGCCAAGCCGGAAACCATGGAATTGAGCAACGAGTGAAGTGGAAGGGAGGTGGGAAAAGTGTGTGGAGAAGAGGAGCTCTCACCCTCCTTTTATAGGGGAGGGGGAGGCAGCCCAAGAGGGAGTGCGGCCAGCCATGGTGGTGCCCCCACCTCTTCCCTCTTCATGTGAGTGGAAGCTCCAGTCACACCCACTAATGCTCCCATTATTTCCCACTTGGAAAATCCAAAGGTTTTCTTTTAATATATAAATAAAACATTTTTATTTCTTTATTTATATTTGTTAATTCCATTTAAAAAATTGCATATAGCACCTCGAATCATTTGTTAATTCTATTAACAACCATTCGATGAAAAACCCCTTGAACTATTTCAATTTTCCCCGAAACAATTTCGGTGCTGCTCAAAATATTCTTCGATATTCCTTATCCTCTCAAACGCGTCATCAAACCTTAAGTGTGTCACCCTACGGTTCGCGAATAAGATAGACATGATCGATACTCCTCTCCGATCAATAATCAACAGCGGGATCTGGAGATCCGTGATGACTCCTATATATTCAACGATGACTCTCGTGATCGTGTGAACCATCAACGTCGTGACTAATTCCCTTTGTCTCGCGATATTTTACTTGTCCGAGATTTGATCATTGGTATCAACCATACCTTGTTTCAATCTCTTTACCGACAAGTACTCTTTTCTCGTTCCCATGATATAACATCCTTATGATCATATCACGTGCTTGCAAGCGGTGTCGATGTGATATCACCGAGAGGGCCCAGAGTATATCTCTCCGTCATTTTGGATGGACAAATCCCACTCTTGATCCATGATCCTCAACTAATACTTTCCGAATACCTAGCGACACCTTTATAGTCACCCTGTTACGGTGTGACGTTTGATGACATCAAAGTATGCTTCCAGTATCAGTGATTGACATGATCTCAGGGTCTATGGAATAAGTTACTTCGTATGTTGGATATAACAATGTAAACCTAATGACTTGATCGCATTGCTATATTCACTTTGGGTATATGTTCATCACATCATTCTTATAATGAAATGACCCCGTTATTAACAACATCCAATGTTTATGATCAGGAAACCTTGATCATCTATTAATCAACGAGCTAGTTAAAAGAGAGGTTTTACTAGGAACCATTGTTAGTTTATTAAACACACATATATCAACGTTTCCGGTTAATACAATTCTAGCATGAGAAATAAACATTCATCATAAACAAGGAATAAGATAATAACCATTTTATTATTGCCTCTAGGGCATATTCCCTTCACAAGGATGAACTACTCACACATCACTCCAGAGGCAGGCATGGTGATGTAGAGGCCTTCGGTGATGATCTCCTCTCCGGCAGGGTGCCGGAAACAGCTTCAGAACCCCCCTAATCTAGGGTTGACGATGACGGCGGCCGCAGAACTTTTTTTGGGATTTTTGATCAGGTGTTTAGGGTTTTCCATCCGGGGGGCTTAAATAGGCGAAAGGGCAAAGACGGTGGAGGTCAGGGGGCCCCACACCCATAGGTGGCGCGACCAGGGGGAGACGCGCCACCCTATGGTGTGGCCCCCCTATTGCCCGTCTTCGACTCCTCTTCAGTGTTCTGGATGCTTCCGGGGAAAATAGGAACTTCGGGCTTGGTGGGGTCCAATTCCGAGAATGTTTGCAGAACAACTTTTCTGAAAGCAAAAACAGCAGAAAACAAGGAACTGGCACTTGGCATCTTGTTAATAGATTAGTCCCGGGAAACGTATAAAAATGCTATAAATAAGGGAGAAAACAAGTAGCAATTGATAAAATATGATCATGGTTCATCAGAAATTATAGATACGTTGGAGACGTATCACTCATCCATGAACAATGCCATGTCGCCAATGAGGAAGTCATCTGGCCCATGAAGTTCGTCGCCCAGCTCGTCGTCGTCCTCCTCCTCGTCCTCCTATTTGCCGTACTCCCTCTGCCCGCTCTCCTTGATCATATCATACATCAACCCATCGCCATACACCCTCGTCGAGGCCGGCGTCGGGGCCTGCATTTGATCGAACATCGAAAAGGTGGTCCTGCATTTGATCGAACATGTTGCGTGCCTCAGGAAGGTTGGCCGGGGGGGCTTTGCAGGCGCCCTTGCTTGACATCGCAGTTGACATTGACAACCTAGACACCGACACTGTGTTGAGATCAAAGGGGACCGTGGGGTGGCCTGACGCAGAATCACCGATTTCCTGTGTGAAGAGGGGCGGCGTGAGGGCACGGTCGTGCAGGTACCCGTAGGTCGGCGTAGGCGAGGGCGTCCCCGTGTGTGCGTCCGCCAATGCGCGCGGCTGGGCCGCATATGCATTGGAGATGGAAGTTGTGGTGGTAGGCTTGAGTGGCGGCACGGTCCACAGTGATGGCTGCGTCGACCATGGCTAGGGAAAAAGCGGCGTGCGTGGGTTGGGAGACGAAAGGATAGAACTGTGGATGTGTCTCTGGTAGCGGGCCAGACGAGCAAAGTAGAGGACATATTGGTGTCGGGAGACGACTCAAACCTGGCCCGATATTGGGCCAGGAATGAACACCTGTGACGAAAAAACGGACAAGAGACCTTTTAAGCAGGTACATTGTGTTTGGCCCTCAAATCGGACAATACATGGATATATGCAGCCCTCGGGAATATCCTAAGAGCAGACGATGCTAAAGGCACGAGCAAGGGGGGCAGCGGTAGTTGGCACGGGAAGGAGAGTCGTTTGCTGTTTTTTCTATGGGCTCAAATGTCATCGTCTTCTAGTCTCACATTTCTTTCTCTCTGCTCGCTTTTTTTGTCCAGAGGCTGCCTTCTGTAGAAGATCCCCTGCGACAGGGGAGAATCTAGAAAAATTTAGCGATGTGGTCGGCTACTATAGAACTCTGCACATTACACTAATATAGTGGAGTATTATACCATACCATGCCCCATACCGTAATATAGGGTTAAAAGACAATAGAAGCGATGAAAGTGTGCAATGATAGAATATTATGCAGCTACATTAATAAAGACATGACATACTGTTTAGATGATGCACTAGATCGACTTGAGAAAATAAAATCGCAAGAAAATATTTTATGATGTTGTTTGTAGCATCTTGGAATATGGAAACAATAATAAAACACAAAAAAAATTATACTCACAAACAGTAGCGTAGCTAGAATACAGTGAAGACCCGGGCCAACTTCAAGCTACAGTATAGAACAGTACCAAAAATTGCTACAGTACTTAAATTTAACAAAGGAAATACATGCCACGCCCCAGGCCATGGCCAGTGTAGCCTGGGGCCTGGCTACGCCTCTGCTCACAAAAATGGCATGTAAATAATTAAACGAAATATGTGACTGTACTCACTCACATTTTACAATTTTCCTTCTCGATTTTGTTTAAAAGCATCAAAATGGTTAAATATCTTCGCCTAATATCTTGCTTCATGAAATTGTTTATATAATGTTGCACTCTTGCAATTCACCCTAGTTAATATGTCGGGGAAACTTGCAAAACTTAATGTATTATCTTGCCCAATCGCACGACGGGCTGCTTATTTTTTGTTCAACACAAATTGATCCATTACCTAGAAAATCAGTGAAAAAATAATACTCCATCCGATCTGTAACTTGTGTCGCGAGATGTGAAGGAACATGTACAAGTCTAGTACTACTCGGACACTTTTTCGGATCGGAGGTAGTTTTAGACTTTGCGCTTAACAATGACTTGATTATTAGAGAGTAGAGGAGCCGACAGAAGCAAGAAATCAGATGCGCGCGAGCTTAAAAATTTGAATTGATTTGTGGATTATTCATTACCTAAATGGGAGCGACTAAATCTCGAGTTTGCATCTTATGCCGATGCTGCCGCCTGTTGGCATGTTGCTGACTCGAGCCGATTTCCGTCAGTCGCTTCTAGTTTTGCGGCATCAAATTGCCGAGTGCATGAGTCCGGGACTCGATCGCTGGCGCTCAATCGATTCCGGGCTGAGATGAAAAAGGGATGAAAAATAGTCTGGATCGAGCGCACACATGAGGGCTGAGTCTGGGCTATTGTTTCGAGTTATACTCCCTCCGTCCGGAATTAAGTGTCATAAAGTTTGACAAAAGTCGATGTATCTAACACTAAATTATGTCTAGATACATCCACTTTTGTTAAATTTTGTGACATTTAATTCCGGACAGAGGGAGTATTTGTTATTTTTTCTGAAGCCCATGAACCTTGTTCCTTGTGCAACCTCAATTAGATGGAGTTAGATTAGTTTTTGGGATGGGTTCAGATATGAATATTTGTGGGTTTTCTTCATCTTTAGGTGCAACCCATTGGGGTCAGCTGCACCCAGCCCTTCTACGGGAGATTCACCCCTGCCCTACGAGCATCACCCGAGCCTAGCTAGACCATCCGAACCTGTGGGGCAGTACCCCTAGGGCTACGCGTTGGGCATGCCCTCAAGCAAAGCCTGAAGAAAGAAAAAAAAAGTAAAGCCTTTTCCGAGCTACCCCTGTTATGCATTGACCTGTTCTAACCTGATCATCAA
>JAPCYS010003162.1:0-64406 GCA_028641055.1 Alopecurus myosuroides | reverse complement strand
AGAAAACTACGGGAAACATATCCTTGTCTCCGTGTTTTTCACTTGTTGTTATCTTGTACCGTTCCTTTATTTCCGCTGCTACTTGCTACGTACCACCTAGGGTATTCACTTAGTTGCACATTTAGGTAATCAAGCATTTACTTTCTTAAAGCCCCCATTAAAAGTGAAAAAGAAGTAAAATTTGTAGGTCACCTATTCACCCCCCCCCCTCTAGTTGACCATATTGCACTTTCAATTGGTATCAGAGCCTCGGCTCTTTTATCGGGCTTAACCGCCTAAGAGTAATCATGGTCAACGGAGATGATCCCGAATCTTCTAAGGAGGAGCTCTCCAAAATGGCCGACACTATAGCCAACCTAGAGATAACAGTTTGTACCATTCAAACCCAATTGTCCAAGGTTAGCTCTAGTGTGGGCTCGGAGGTTTCCTCCATCAAGAAGATGTTGGATAACATGATGGGTAGAACCAAGGGGCCGTCTCACTCTCCCCATGTCACCGATGAGGAAACAAATCTGGATATTTCCGAAATCGAAGAGAACATTGCCAAAGCTAAGGCTAAAGCCGCACAAAAGGCTAAAGCCAAAGCTAAGGAGAGTGACGGTGGCTCCAATCTCAAACGGCTAATGTTTCGGGTCCAATTCAAAAGTTCCACCACCACAAACTATGATTCTATCCACCCAATCGTTTCATGCCACACATCCTTAATGTTGGAGTTCCACCCATCCTTAACACTAACGAATTTTCCTCTTGGAAGTTTGAAATGGAATCTCACATTTCAGGATCGTGTACGGCATTGTGGAGAAGCGTGATCCATGGATTTCATCCTCATGACCCAAGCAACTTGACTCCAAGGGAGGATGTTGAATCTCAACTCAACAAAACTGCTCTCGTTATTATCCAGAAGGCTCTCCCAAGGGAGCATCTCACTCACATCCGCGGTTGCAAGACCGCCAAGGAAGCTTGGGACAAACTTGACACCTTGTTTCAAGGAAATGCTAGCATTCAGTCTTCCAAGATGTGGCCATTGAAAACTCCGAGAACTTCGTTATGCAAGAGGATGAGACTCCTGAAGAGCTCTATAGAAGAGTTGTCACTCTCGCCAATCAACTGAGAGACTTTGGCAAGGAAGAGATCACCGATGAGTGGATAAAGAGGAAATTTGTCAAGGCTATCACACCCTTCGAGAATAATCTCGCCACTAGTATCCGGACAAGAGCGGACTACAACACTCTCAACTCCATTGGTGTTCTTAGTGAGTTCATTGCAATCTCTCTCTCACACAAGAGTGCGGATGATGCTCTAGCCCGCTCTAGAGGGATAGGAAAGTCTCCCAACCTTGCATTGAAGTCAAAGGCAATGGCTCGGGTTGATGAAAGTGAAGAAGATGATGATGATGAGGAAGACTATGAAGATACTTACACGGGAGCTCACAAGTGCATTGCCCTTGCTATGCATGGATATTGGAAGAGATGGGAAGCTCACAAGGCCGGATCTCCAAGGCCTCCACGAAACAAGAACTACAAGAAGAAGGGGAGCGACCAAGCACATGCTACAATTGTGGGTAGCGCTAACCACTTCGTGAAGGAGTGCCCCTTTGAGCCAAGAGAAGAAAACGAAGGCAAGCTCGTTCGCAAGAACAAGACCAAGCCTCCTCAAAACAAGAACTTTGCAAGGAAGGTGCCAAGGCTCTCTACGTTCAAGAAGGGGCGGTTCTTGAGACTTACATCTCCGGAGATGAAGGAGAAGATGAGGTAGTTGGAGTTGCTCACATCGCCAAGGCCACCGCGTCATCACCTTCGATCTCTCTATTCGAATCCCCCAATGAGAATGTGGCTACCCGACCTACATGTCTTATGGCAAAAGCCACTTCGGTATGCTCTCCCAACTCCAAGACCATTGTCACTAACCCTCCTTCGTTATTGGATTGTGTTGAAAATGCTTGTGAGGAGGATAGTGAGTCTAACGAGTTAAGCATATGGCTATCTAGCCTTAAAGGTGAGACTAAGGAAAAGGTGAACTCCCTTTTGAGGCAACTTGATGAGGCTAACTCTCTTGTTGATGAAAAGGAGGAGATCATTATGACCTTAGAAAGCCATGGAGATCACACTTGCAATGAGCAAGAGCTTGAAAGAGCACTTGATAATGAGCGTTCCATTCGTGCCTCACTTGAGGAGAAATTGTCTTGTCTGAAGAAAACTTTGCCATAAGTGTCTCTAAGCTTAGGAAGGAAAATGCTCAATCTCTTGCCTTAATTAAAACTCTTGAACATGAAGAATTGAAGCTAGGAATTGCTCACGAGGAACTTGGCACTCTTCATGAAAAACTTGAAAAGGAGTTCATGTCTCTTAAGGAAATTCATGACAAGTTAACCAAATCTCGTGACAATCTTCTAGCCCAACAATCAAACAAGCAAGTTGTATCCACTTCACTTTCTAGCTTGAATGTCTTGCCTAGCAATGCTTGTAGTACAACTAATCTTGTAGGAAATGAGAAGAATCCCATGAGATTGCTTCTCGACGTGCCAACAATGGAAAGGAGGGACTTGGCTATATAGCCAAGTCAAAGAAGAAGTACAAGAAGAGAACAAGAAGAGAGTCACCTCCCCTCACAAGAAGTAAGATTTGTGAAAGAGGGAGAGGTGACCAAAAGGAAGGAGAGACCAACACCATTGTGGGTGGTGAGACCTCTAGGGGGAGCACCACTCACAATAACTTTGCCGGGAAATATAATCCATCTTATGTTCTTAAGTCTAGAGATGGTCATGTATATGCTAAATATGTTGGTACTTCTTATGGTGACGATTATCATTGGAGTATTTGGGTTCCTAAGACCCTTGTCGCTAACATGAGAGGACCCATTCAAGATGGGTCCCTAAATCAAGAAACTAATCTATTGTAGGGGAGTGCTTCCGGTTCGAGCAAATGGACGGTGGATAGTGGTGCATCCCAACATATGACCGGAAGCAATGACGCAATGAGTGATATTCATCCTCCATTACCTCATCTCAATTGCGTTACTATTGGTGACAACTCCGAACTAAAGGTATTGGGACGAGGCAAGGTAGCAATCTCAAATGACTTGTCAATTGAGAATGTTCTCTTGTTGAGTCCCTTGGCTACAATCTCTCGGTTCTTCAACTTGCTAAAAGTGGTTTTACCTCTTTCTTTAATAAGGAGAATGTGATTGTCACTTGGGAAACGACTCTAAAGTAGACTTTGTTGGGCATGTCGAGAACGGCATGTATGTAGTGGACTTCTCCAAAGGAGACACGTGTGCCGCGACATGCCTAATGGCTAAAGTTGATGTGGGTTGGCTATGGCATCGCCGGTTAGCCCACACCAATATGAGGACGTTGCATGACCTTCAAAGTGGCAATCACGTTCTAGGACTAACAAATGCTAAGTTTGCCAAAGATCGTGTGTGTAGCTCTTGCGTTCTAGGAAAGCAACATGGAGAAGCACATCCCACCAAGACGAACATCACCACATCAAGAATCCTTGAGCTCATTCACTTGGACCTCTTTGGTCCTCTATCATATGATAGTCTTGGAGGCAAGAAGTATTGCTTGGTGATTGTGGATGATTACTCACGATATTGTTGGGTGTACTTCTTCAAGAGAAAGAGTGAGACTCAAAGCGAGTCATCGAGTTCATCACTTTGGTGGAAAGACAACATAATACAAGCATCATGGCTATCCAAAGTGATAATGGCTCCGAGTTCAAGAACTACACCGTAGAGGGATTTCTTAGTGAGGAAGGCATTGCTCATCAATATTCCACTCCCTACACCCTCAACAAAATGGTGTGGCGGAGAGAAAGAATCGGACTCTTATGATGCGGCTCGAACCATGATTGCGGAGTTCTCTTCTCCTTATAATTTTTGGGCCGAGGCCGTCTCCACCGCTTGTCACGCTAGCAACCGATTATATCTCCGCAAGATCTTGAACAAGACCCCGTATGAGATTCTCACGGGCAAGAAGCCGGACGTTTCATACTTCAAGGTCTTTGGATGCAAATGCTTCATTCGCAAGAGAGGGAAACGCTTGTCAAAGTTCGAGACTAATCCTATGAGGGTATCTTTGTTGCTATGCCTCAAACGCTCATGCTTATAGAGTCTATAACAAGTCCACCGAACAAGTTGAAGAAGCTATAGACGTGGTATTTGATGAGGATAATGGGTCCCAAGGGGGCCGTATAAATCATGGTATTGTAGGAGATGCAATTCCTCACATCGTCATAAGAAGAATGGGGATTGGTGAAATAAATCCCCATTGAGGGTTACCGGATGACGGAGGGAGAAGGGACTATGCCCCACTCAAGTGGAGCCATTGACTACATCCATTGATAACCAAGCTACCCAACAAGATGCACCAAGCCCTCACGCTTCACCACAAGGCCAAGCTAACAATCAAGGTCAAGCTCATGATGAAGGCCAAGCTCACAATGAGGAACAAGATACACATGGTGATGATACAACTCGGACATAAGGGATCCACCTCCCGTTGATGATCAAGATCAAGGTGGTCATGTCTCCGATGATGAAGGTGATGATCAAGTACTATCCAAGGAAACTTTGGAGGAGATGCTAGCTCGTAGGGCAAAGAGAAGACTAGATAATCTTGCTCGTGCCGGTCACACGGAAGACATGATTCTTGGAAAAGTTCGTGGAAGGGTCGTCACAAGGAGGCAACTAGCGGATTTTAGCAAAGCTCATGCATTCGTCTCCCACATTGAGCCAAAGAAGGTCTATGAAGCTCTTGAAGATCAAGATTGGCTTGAAGCTATGCACGAAGAACTCAACAATTTCGAGCGCAACAAGGTGTGGAAATTGGTGCCAAGGCCCAAAGATTGCAAGAACGTCATCGACACTAAGTGGATCTTCAAGAACAAACAAGACAAGGACGGCATCGTCATCCGCAACAAGGCTAGATTGGTTGCTCAAGGTTCCTCTCAAGTCGAAGGTGTCGATTTCGGTGAAACATTCGCTCTCGTTGCTCGTCTTGAATCTATTCGCATCTTACTTGCATATGCCTCTCATCACAACTTTAAATTGCAACAAATGGATGTTAAAAGTGCATTTTTGAATGGTCCCATCCACGAGTTGGTTTATGTCAAGCAACCTCCGGGTTTCGAAGATCCCAACCACCCCGATCATGTCTACAAACTCGATAAGGCGCTATATGGGCTTAAACAAGCTCCACGTGCGTGGTACGAGCACCTTAAAGAGTTTTTGGTAGATCGTGGGTTCAATGTTGGTTTAATCGATCCCACCCTTTTCACCAAAAAGGTTGGAGGTGACTTGTTCATATGCCAACTCTATGTGGATATCTTTGGTTCTACTAACGTCGCATTCAATGATGAGTTTTGCAAGCTTATGACGGATAAATTCGAGATGTCAATGATGGAGAATTGGAGTATTTTCTTGGCTTTGAGATCAAGCAACATCCCGAAGGCACATTCATCAAGCAAGCCAAGTATACTCAAGACATGCTCAAGCGCTTCAACATGCACGATGCCAAACCTATGAAGACTCCCATGTCCACGACTATTGACTTGAAACCCGACCCAAATGGTAAAGAGGTAGATCAAAAGGTATACCGCTCCATGATTGGCTCTTTGCTCTACCTTTGTGCATCTAGACCCGATATTATGTATAGAGTTGGTAAATGTGCAAGGTTTCAAGCCTCCCCGAGACAAAGTCATTTTGAAGCGGTTAAGCGTATCTTTCGATATTTAGTTCATACCCCCAAACTTTGGTCTTTGGTATCCCAAGGGCTCAAGCTTTCAGCTCATTGGGTATTCGGATGCGGACTATGCGGGAGAGAAGACGGATAGGAAATCTACATCCGGAAGTTTGTCAATTTCTTGGCCGCTCATTCGTATGTTGGTCTTCCAAGAAGCAAAACTGCATTGCACTCTCCACCACTAAGGCCGAATACATCTCCGCGGCGAGTTGTTGTGCTCAATTACTTTGGATGCGGCAAACATTGAGAGATTATGGCATCATCTTCGACAACGTTCCTCTCTTGTGCGACAATGAGAGTGCCATCAAGATCGCCTACAATCCCGTCTTCACTCCAAGACGAAGCACATTGAGATACGGCATCACTTTATTCGGGATCATGTTGAGAAGGGTGATATTGACCTCTCCTATGTTGCGACCAAGGATCAACTCGCGGATATCTTCACGAAGGCCCTTGATGAACCAAGATTTCGGGGTTTGAGGAATGAACTAAATGTGATCGATGCGTCTAACTTCTCTTGAACCCTTGCATGAGTACCTTCACTATATGTGCTATCTAGTCTAGATGTAGGCATGGACATAGGGGGAGCGTAGTTCAACTCATGAACAAACACTCCACCTATCATGCGTAAAACAATCACAACGTCATGCATATCTAGTCAATTTGTGACTTATTGTGCTTAAAACGTGATTATACTTCTGAGTCCAAGATACATCTTCGCGGCTCCTTGGTATCACTCAAACACGGTGGCTTCGGCCACCAACTTTTTCCTTTGAGTTTGTGTTTTGATGTTTTCCTCGTGTTCGTGCGTTTGTTTGTGTTTTTCGTTTTTGGAGGCTCACGACTTGTTCCATCTTCCACAAAAAACTCGGATGGAGTGGGAACACTGGAAATTCCGGCCTAGGGCCCGGAATATTCCGGCCCTCAGACATTTGTCCCAGAAATTTCGCCCATTTTCGATGTGCCCGCTCGCAGAAGGCACACCGGAAAATTGGAGCGGAAATTTCCGGGATAAATTTCCGGGGCCCGGAATATTCCGTGCCTTAAGCCCCAGAAATTTCCGGGGTTCGAAAATGGACTCGAATACTCTCCCAAATATCCCGCGTGCCCGCTCGAAGAGGGCACACCGGATATTTGGGCGGAATATTCCGGTCCAAATTTCCGGGCCCCGGAATATCCGGCCTTAATACCGGAAATTTCCGGTGTGGTTGGTCTGGGGCTATATAAGGACGACGGGAGGGAGCAGTTCCAGATTGCTTCCCTCCCCTCGCCTGCACTCGCCTCCAGCCGCCGCCGTCGCCTCCGAGACTTCCGGGAGGCCCCTTCGCCTCCCCTCCTCGTCCTCTACTCACCTTTTGCGGATCAAGAGACCGCACGTCCGTTCCTGTTCATGGATCCCGGTATGTGTACATTTTCTCCGCAATTTTGGGTTGATTAGATGCGTTGTTCTCCTATCTAGTGTTCCTCATGGTATAGCACGGTTCTTCGTTCCCACACGTATCACCTATTCTCTAGGATTCATCTTTGTAATAGATTCCTCATTCTAGATTCGTTCCAGGCCCAGATTCAGATCTGGATTCGAAAATTTCGCAGACCAGAAATTTCCGCCACAGGACCGGAATTTCCGCCCCCCGGAAATTTCCCTGAGGCCGGAATTTCCGCACCCACGACCGGAATTTCCGGCCTGTACTGAATCTCGAACAGACATCTACTTGCTTCATTTTCTCAAGTCGTGAGCCCCCGTTTTTTATTCTTGTTTGGTTTTCTTTGCATCTTTTCTGCTTTCCTCGCAGATGGTTCAAGCTCTAGGCCCGGCAAGCTGCTCAGTACCCGCAAGCGCCTCCGCCACCTGACAGAAAATGAAGAGGGGACTTATGTTGAGGATAATGAGACTCGCCGGCGTGCGAGGGATGATGAGAGAGAGTATGAGCGTCAACGTGATGCTGACAGGGCTGCCCGCAAGGCCGGCAGACAGCAAGGCAAGGCCACTCTCAACGTGGGCACCATGTCCATTCTGGAGTTCAAGGCATGGAGGGCCAAGGCATGGTACACAGAGGGTCCTCAGGACCCCACCATTGATTCGTGCTTTTGGCATGTTGAGCAGGAGACCCTATTCAAACAGGTGTACACTGTGATGAGCAAGCCCGTGTGCCCCATGAAGGTGATCAACTTTGCTCATCTGGCTGCCAACCCCTTCTACTTCAACAACTCTGTTCAGCTAGCTGAGGTACTTGGTCTGCGTCCGCTTATGGAGACTAGATGCTCCTACAATACCACATTCATTCAGCAGTTCTATGCCACACTCGTCATTGATGATTCTGAAGAGATTGGGATGTCCTGGATGTCTGGCCCTCACTTGCTCACCGCCAACTTCCATGACTTTGCTTCTGAGCTTGGGTATCCTTTTTCTGGCCTCAACACTCCCCAGGGTCACCGCATGCATATTCACGGGGTTGAGTACGAGAAGAACAAGCTGGCTGAGTTGTACGGCTCCACAGGTGTGATTGGCTCGGCCAAAGGGCTGTATCCCATATATGACATCCTGCTGCGCATGTTCCGGGAGTCTATTGCCCCCAGTGGTGGCAATAATGATGCTATTCGTGGTGGCTTGGTCAACCTCATGTACCACGCCTTCTTGACCTTCACTGAGAGCGACATGACTGACATGGAGTCCCACAAGATTGATGTGATGGATTTCATCTTCAATGAGATCCACTTTGCTCTCTTCCACCGCAAAGTGCCTCCATATGCTCCCTATATTATGAAGCTCATCAAGCCCCGCTGTCCCGCAGCACTCCGTGAGGACCTGGAGCTTGACTGTGAGGAGCACAAGGACGTCACCCTGTACAAGAAGGCTGCCCACACTCAGCAAGCTGCACATGATGTGGGTGCCACAGGTCAAGGCCACCGTGATCCTCGCATGCGTCCTCCTCCCCCTGGCAATAAGAAGCGCTCTTGGCTTGTTCGCGCAATTGAGAAGGTGCTGTGCATGAATGTGTGCCTCCACAAGGAGAACTACAGCGCCTATGTGGAGCGCCGCAGCATCCTCGAGAACCAGCATCACATCATGACTGCTCTTGGTGCTCCCAATGTGCCACCACTTCCTCCTCCCAGGATTGCCTACAAGAACTGGAACAACCGCGACGTTGACTGGGATATTGGTGTGGATGATGATGAGGACATGGAGGATGTCACCGAGGATGAAGCAGAAGAGGAAGAAGAGGACACCCAGGCCTAGAGTTTGCTCCATGGGACGTAGCTCTCTCTTTTCTCTTTTTGGTATCCTGATGCCAAAGGGGGAGAAGATCTAGATGATCGCGGGCATTTTCTTGGGAGGGTTTCGTTCCTCATTTGCCTTTTTTTTCATTTCATGCGTCTTTTCGAACTTCGTTCTATCGTACTCGTTATTCGTTGGTGAACTATTATTATTAGGAGGCATGTCTCCTATATATGCTATCTGTGATGTTTTCATATCGTGCACTGTTAGTTTATTTCCCTGCAAATACCCGTGTTGTCATCATTCACCAAAAAGGGGGAGATTGAAAGCTCATGATCCCTCTAATGATTTTGGTGATGATGATAACACGGGTATCATCTATCTAACAGTGTTGTTTTAGTCTGTGCAGCTCTTATCTCAGATACTTATTGTTATATTCTTGACGGAAGATCAAAGAGAAGGACTACATTCTGATTTCTATGCCACCGGATTTTTCAGTATGCACACCAGAATTTCCGGTGCCTATGGGGCGGAATATCCGGCCCCAGCACCGGAATATTCCGGCCCTCTTCTGGCATCTCTGAAACGACTAAGTGTTCTCACTGCCCGCGCACAGAAGCCAGGGCAGAAATTTGCCCCGGAAATTTCCGGTGCAAAAATCCGGCCCTCTGGGACTTAGAAGAAATTGGAGCACTCTCAGCTGCCCGTGCACAGAGATGGGGGCGGAAATTCTGTCCGGAAATTTCCGGGCCCGGACATTTCAATTTTCCGCCCCCCGGATATTTCAATATTCCGGCGTTCTGGTCCTTAGCCGTTTTTCAACAATTGGCTGTTGCCCGCGCACAGAAGCTGGGGCGGAAATTTGCCCCGGAAATTTCCGGTGCAAATATCCGGCCCCTGGTCCTTAGCCATTTTTCGTCAACGAGCTGGTGCCCGCGCGCAGAGAGGGGGGCGGAGTATTGGGGCGGAAATTTCCGCCCCCGGATATTTCAAATATCCGCCCCCCGGACTATTCAAAATTCCGGCCCAGGCAGACCGGAAATTTCCGGTGCTTACACCGGAATATTCCGGTCCTACAGGACTGCAACGGTCAGAAATTGGAGGAGCCTATAAATAGCTGTCTTCTTCCTCTAGATAGGTAGCTCGTCCATTCCTCTCTCTCCTCCATTGTTGTAGAGCTCAAAACGCCCCGATCTCCCTCCTCCTCCAACCAAACTCGATGCCCTTCAAGGATCTCATGGAGGAGGACTAGATCTACCTTTCCACCAAGCCAAAACGTGTGTACCCACACCACAACTCTTGGGATCTTGTAATCTCTTGGTTGCTTTGTCATTTAAGGGAAACCCTAGTGCTTGTAGCTTCCACCTTGTAGCAAGAAGCTTCGATTGTTGAGAGCCTCCATCTCACTTGTGGAGTAGCCTCAACCCCTGTAAAGGTTTGGTCAACGCCTTCAAGTCGACCTCATAGTGGAAACGAGAATCTCCCTCACCGGAGAAGCTCAAGGAGAACAAGGTGTGCACATCCGTGCTATTGAGGAGAGCCTAGGTGGCTCCCCACCTCTCCAACGTAGACGTACTTCTTTTAAGAAGGAACTACGGGAAACATATCCTTGTCTCCGTGTTTTTCACTTGTTGTTATCTTGTACCGTTCCTTTATTTCCGCTGCTACTTGCTACGTACCACCTAGGGTATTCACTTAGTTGCACATTTAGGTAATCAAGCATTTACTTTCTTAAAGCCCCCATTAAAAGTGAAAAAGAAGTCAAATTTGTAGGTCACCTATTCACCCCCCTCCCCCTCTAGTTGACCATATTGCACTTTCACATGGTCCAAGGGTGTTCAAAATATTTAGACACTAATGCCTCTGGTTCAAGGTTACCAAATGGAACAATAATGCAAAAGGAACTATATTGATATTATTTATAGAATTAAATCTATGTCAAAAATACTAAATTATACCACTTAATTCTAAATTCCATTTTAACTTGTTCAAAAAATTATTTTGGAACAGAGTATATGAAATTAAACATCCTAAGGTTTCCAAACATATTTTATTTGCAATTTTTGGATTTGTAGAATTTGAATTGTGCTAAAATTCATCAAACAAGCATATTTCAATTTGAGCCAATTTAAGTTTGTCAAATTTGAATTTGAACAGTGCTAAAAGATTCTACAGATCCAGGGGATTTCAAAAATTCCAAGTTTGCTAAATTTGTCCTTATGGTTAAAAAGATATGATGTTTCTAAGTTCTAGAAACTATTCCGCAAATTTACAATTCTACTTTTATTCAGAATTAAATCCAGAGACAGGCTGGGCCGAAAATGGCTTATCTGTCGCGCGGTGCGATGGGTAGCAACTGGTCTTGGGCCTGCTATGAGCTGCGCTGAGCAACGGATTGGCTAACCGCGCGCGGCTGATTGGCACTGATGTGGCGCACTCTGATTGGACGATACCGGTTCGTCAAGTGATCTAATTCTGGCGCTTGGATCAAAATCGAACGGTGGAAAAGCTAGGGTTACCTTAGGGGCGCGGGAGGTCGCCGGAGAATGGTTGGACGGCGGCCGGCGACGCAGCGTTTGACGGACTTGGCGCTCCGGTGGCCTTCCTGCTCAACGGAGATGATTAACCGATGCAGAGGACCACGCCGAGGAAGATGGTGTCAATGGCGCGCTTCCTCGCTTCCTGGAACAGCGACAGCGAGCGGACGGAGACGGTCGGGCGCCGGTGAGCTCAGAAATGATGGTGCGGCGGATTCACGACAAAAAAATCGAGCCATTGGTCAGAGAGGTGTGCACTGTCACAGGGAAAAGATAGGGGAGCAAAAGGGCGGCATTGGGTGGCTACATTGGTTGGAGACGAAGAATTACGGCGGCGGAAACAGCGAGCTCCGGTGAGCGATTTCTCCCGAATAGAGGCATGAAACGAGGGGCAAAGGGAGGGGAAATGGAGAGGGGAGAGGGGTCTTTAAGGGGGTGGAAACGGGGCATCAATTGCTGCCTTCATTTGCGAGTAATCGCGAGTTTTTAATCGGAGTAGAAACGGAAGAAACAACAACGGCTGTGGCTTGATGACGATGACGTCATCATGACGTCATCCAGCCTTTTTCTTTTCTTTTTTATTTCTGTTTTTAATATCTTTTGTTTTATTAATCCAAAAGACCTCAAAATAATTTCTAACAACTTGTAAAATTAATATCTTTCTGTTTAGAACATTTTTTATAAACTTTTAAACACATTTCACTTTTTATATTTTTTAAAATATAAATAATTACTAATAGTACTTTAATGTATATTTTTACATTAGAAAAATAATTAAATGAGGTTTTGATTAAATAAATTTCTGAGACAATAAACATGTCAAATACTATTTTTGAAATTCATTTTACCTCACTTTCATATTTTTATAAACTTAACATTTCAGTGATTTACTAACAGTAACTTAATTCCATTTTTAAAATAGAAAATTAAATAAATATAAAAGTGGCTTAAATAAAATTTAGAAAACTCCTCAAGCTTTAATATTGTTTTCAAGACCTATTTTAAGTTATTTTCAAATCAAAACATTATATGAATACCACTTTATGTTTAAAACTTGGAATGACATTTGGATATCAATATAAATAGTTGTTATTCTCATAAAATAATTTTGAGGCATAGGAACTGTTAGAGGTAATAATTCTATGGTTTCAAAGGCTATAAAACATTATTCAAAGTAATATTTGATTTTAAAACATGTTATAAAATAAGGTTTTCTAAGAGAAAACAATTTCTTTGAATAAAGAATATTTATTTTGAATAGGCTTTTAGGGTTTATGGAATAGAGGTATAATGGATTCTTAATTTCAATTTTCATTGAGTTATGTATTGTTTCCTTTTTATTTCTTGCATCTCATTGGTTTTTGGTGACTTTCATAACATGAAAACAAAACGTTTCAATTTTTAGTGATTTTTGGACATTCCAAAAATCAGGGATGTTACAGTACTAGTGTTTGAGGTTCACTACTTGGTACTTTATGGTATTGACACATACTAGGGACTTGGTCTTTGTCGTGGTGGTATCACGGCGGATGCCATAGGATGGCTAAAGTGTTGGGGCCGATGGACGCTGGAGGTATCCGGGGAGGGATCGCACGGCGAGTAGCCGCGCGTAATTAACACTTCAAACAACAAGATCTACCCAGGTTCAGGGCCCTCGTGTGGAGGTAACACCCCTACTCCTGCCTACCTCTATGTATGTATGTTTTCCGAGTAGTCACGGTACAATGTTTGCCTCTTGGCCGAGTAGCCACTCGGTTGTTCTCTCTAGCTCTAGTGCTGGCTCTTGCAATAAATGCGATCTGAGACAACGTCCCTCGGGCAGGAGGGGGCAGGGCACCTTATATACTGGTGCCCAGCCAAATAAAGAAAGACTATAAGGTACACTTGATGGGACATGCTCACTGCAGGACAGCGCACGCCTCCGGATTCTCGCTGACGCGGGTGCGGGAAGTCGCCGCGCCGTTCGGCAGATGGGACCTGTCTACCCTGTCAGTGACATAGAGTAGGCCCCTAGGCATGTCCTTTCCCCTCTGTCAGTGACAGGACTTGACAGACGCCTACCTCACTGTAGCCACGCCGTAGCACGGATAATCACGCGCTCCATAAGTTGAGCCGCACGCCTGTACGTCCTGCAGGATACGCGGGATCCTGTCAGAACGGCTCCATTGACTTCTTGCCCGGGTAGAGACGCAGCCCATCTACTCGGGCCACATGACCGCTACCCGGACAAATACAATCTTGCTCAATATCTCCTCTTGGCCTTCAATACTTATGACCGGATAGAGACTACCGGGTAGAGGGTACCCGGGTAGCCACCAACCCGGCCAACAGTACTCTGATCTTCGCCTTTATCACTTGCCTTACCCCTACTCGGGGGTAACCCCCCGACATTAGTCCCCGAAGCTGGTAGAGTCATGCGAACTTGTTCACTGGGCCCTGCCAGCTTAAACCAAATTGGCTTCTCGAAGCAGTAATACCGAGTAGCACCTCAACTTGAACCAGTAACTCCTTCTCAAATCTCTCCAACTGTGTCACGAGATAACCTTCCTGGTAGCCGAGTAGAGCAATCTCTCTACTGAGCTGCCGAGTAAAATGACTTGGTGAAATTTCGAACACGATCCCGCTGGATCAGACCAAATCCACCTCTCCGTGTCGCTACTGGGCACGTGTCAAGCCCCCGTGCCCCCGACGCCTCGGTGCTAGGGACCCAGCAGGCCACGCGCCAGCCTCTGCAACCTGGGCCCACGGCCCGTTAGGTTACGTCAACCAGTACTCGAAAGCCCACGATCTGGACGTGGGATTAACTTCGCCAGTTACGCGCGCGTTTCGCGCTGTGTGCGTTTCTAACGGGCAGTTAACCCACGCCGCACGATCAATGCCCACGATCAATCCGGTGGTAACTGCAACGCGCGGGGTGAGATAAATACCCCCGCGCCACCCACTTCTTCTTCTTCCTTCGCACTTTCTCCAATATCACGCCCCCTCGCCTCTGTCGCCGCCGTCAAGCACAGCGCCGCTACACCTCAACACGCCGCCGCCCCACGCACCGCGAGAGAGAGAAGCGCATCTCCGTGCAACTCCGACGAGCTTCAATCTCTACAAGCTCTTCCTCTCCGACAGCCACCTGCTTCCATGGCGACTGGAGACGATGCGGTTCCCGCCCGAACCGGCTGGGAGGGCTCGGACGTGACCGCGGAGGACTGCCAATGGTTGGTCAACACGCGCCGCATCCCTCCCGGCGTCGTCTGCCGGCCTCCTGGCAAGGAGATCATCTCGGAAGCCGAAGAGGGTGAGTTCGTGGTCTTCTTATCTCATTTCAAACGCGGCTTCGGCCTTCCCATCTCCCAATTCTTCTCTGATTTTCTCCGCCACTTTGGCGTTCAACCACACCATCTCCCACCAAACGCAGTCGTGATGCTTTCCACACACGCCACCGTGTGTGAGGCCTTTCTGGGTGTCTACCCAACCATCCACACCTGGGCAAGGTATTTCTTCCTCCGTAGACAAAAGATTCCTGATCCCGGCAACACTTCTGCCCCCCGTGTGATGACCCAGACGGGTAGCGCGATGATGCTGCAACGCCGCACCGGACACCACCCGAGAGTTCTCGGGCTGGACACCATGCACAAGTGGCAGCGCAGGTTCCTGTACGTGAAAAACGTACCCGCCGAGAAGGGGAAGCCCATAGAAGACCAGATAGGGCTTCCGCAGTTCAAGAACGAGCTGCCTACCGAGAAGAATTGGGGCTACGACCCGAAGAAGACGGTGCCAGACGTCCTCCAGGTCGAGAAGCGCCTGACCGAGCTGGTGACGGTGGGGTTCATCCAAAACGACCCCATTGCGTGCTGGATGTCGCGCCGGGTACTCCCGCTTCAGCACCGAGTGCACAAGATGTGCTACATGGGAGGCCCCCGCGACTGTACCCGGACGACAACCTTCGAGCTCACCAAGGCCGAGGTGGCCATCTGGGCTAGGTCCATAATGTCGACCTCGCTCACCGAGAACTGGGCTTACGGCTTCACGCCGTATACCCTCACCAAGAAGATCACTCAGTTTTGTGCTCTATGCTTTGTGTTTGCACTCTGATACCGAATAGGTAGTCTCTCAGCTTTGTATGCTTTGTATTTGCATGCTGTACCGAGTAGGTCCTCATACCTATCTCTCTGGCTTCATATGATTTGTGTTTGCACGTCGTGCCGGGTAGAATTACTTAACCTAATATGCTTTGTGTTTGCATGTTACTCCGAGTAGAAATTCTTAGCTTAATATGCTTTGTGTTTGCATGCTATGCCGAGTAAAAACACTTAGCTGAGAACTCAACTCATTGTGCTTTATCTTTGCCTCAACAGCACATCAACCGTCAGCGAGAAGAGGACAGTGAGATCTTCAAGTCCAACTGGCACAAGGACCGAGAAGAAGATGATGCCAAGGCATACGACACTCAGGATACCTTGTATATCCCCAACGCCGTTCAACCCGGTAAGTCCCGAGTTGATGCCTCTGTTCGGGATTGGTCCGAAGATGACAAAGGTGATTGAGTTCACCTCTCTGTCTGCTAGCAGTAAACTTTGACTTTCTTTCCTTTCTTGTTTTAACTCCTTTCTTCTTCTACTCTGCAGAGGACCCTGAGTTGGACGACGAGGAGGAATTCCTGGTCGTCGATCCGCTATCGGTGGCCGCTCCCAATACTCGGAAGAGAGTTGGCAGTGGTGCCCAGGCACCTGCCCCCAAGAAGGCCAAGAAGACGGCTATCCCCAAGACCGGTGCTTCCAAGAAAAGGAAAGCCCCCACCCGCAAAGGGTAAGTGTTCCTCCGAGTACATCTTAACTTATTGCCGCTTCCTGTTGCACTATTCCCTTGGTTCCCTTCTCTACTTTCTGATCTTGCACTACTCTTTCTTCCAGCGCGGCTCTTGACGCTGACGCCACCACTGTGTCAGCTTCTCAGACGCATACGACCACGCCCCGAGAAGAGACCGTTGATCTGTCGGATGATGATGAGAACCGAGAGAAACGGGAAGGGCGCGTGCGTCGTCCCCAGTTGATGAAGAACAAGACACTGGCGCCAAGAACGATGGCGCCAGGGTTGAGATAGATCTCACCTCCGAGCAGTCTCCGCCTGACGCACGGCCCACTGCCCGGGCTACTGCCAATGACGAGATGCCGCCCACTCCCCCAGCTGCCTCAGCTGGGGAAAACACTGAAGATGTTGCTGAGCAGCAAGACGATGCCGTCCAAGAGCGGCCAGACGCCACCCCCGAGCGGCAGCAAGACACCCATGCTGCAGAACAAGATGATCACGCGGCCGGGCCGCGGGTAGAAGACACCACTGACGCAAGGCCAGATCCCGCTGCGGAGCAGCGGGTAGAAGATGACGTGGTGGAACCAACCCGCCAGGACCAAGTGCAGCCAGACGCTGCACCGAGTAGCCGGCCTCCTGTGCCGCCAACTCCGCAGGTGACTCCACCCAGCGCACCTGTTCATCCACCAACTCAATCGGCACCAATACCTCCTCAACCAAATCTGCAAGTGCCACCACCTTCTTCTCGGCCAGCCTCGACGCCCAGCACCAAGAAGATCATCAAGACCGAGGCAACCCGGATACAGCCGAAGCGCAGTGCTTCACAGGCTGGGCAGCAGATGCCGCCCCCCAAGCCACGAGGCGAACAGTCCGGGAAGCAGGTGAAGAGCACCCAGCTTATGCTTGTTCCTTCTGCTTCAAACGCCAACCCGGCTGCCTCCGGGGTCACCACTGGCCCCGTCGAGAAGCAGAGTGCTGGCGCTAGCGGCAGCGCGCAACCCACCTACCCCGAGTACATGATGACCTTGTCGCAGCGCCACCAAATCTCACTAACCAAGGGAGAGAAGCGACTAGCCGCTCTCAAGGAAGGCCAAGCCGTGGGAACTTCCAAGTCCAAGGGGAAGAAGGCGACCCCTGAGCTCTTTTCTCGTGGCGAAGAAGATGAAGAGATTGAAGAAGAAGGCCTTACTGCCATCCTGGATCGAGTAGGCTTTGTTGATAAGGCCTGGAACAGCAAGGCGCACGGTAACCCCACTTGGAACGGTACCGAGTTGGGTCAGCTCGATCACTACCGCACCGACTGGAACAAAGCAGATGTAGGCTCTGTCGCCATGACGGTTGCCAGCCCTGCCTGCACCTTGGCCGGAAAGCTGTTCGTCATCCGCAAGAACATCGAGGACATCGAGCAGAGCTACGTGGTAAGTATTTCTTCTCCTTGTTGTATTTTCCGAGTTGCTGGTTTCTTCTTTCTCTTCTCTTTTTCTCCTTTCCTCTTAGTCATTCCCCCAGTCCCCGAGATTCGGGCCGAGTGAGTGAAGACTCAACCGAGTTGACATTTACTCGGGCCAAATCTTCCAAACCACTTACACTTTCTCCCTTCTTCTCTGCAGGATAGCGTCCAGAAGAGGACCAGGGTTTTCCGTCGGCTACTCTGGAACCACCGCATCGCCAAAGATCGTATCCAGGCTCTGGAAGCCGACAAGAAAGATAGTGAGGCAATGGAGCAGATGGCCCTGGAATGCACTCTCCAGATCTCTGAGGTCGAAGTTAATCTTCTAGCATCTCGGTTTGTGCGTTTTGTGTTTACGCCCGTTTTTTGGTTTTTGCTTCATCGTTGTCTTCTCTGCAGGCAAGCTCAAGGACTTGGTGGAAAAATACCGAGACTGCGAAGTTTTCGCCGCCTCCGCCCAGAGCAAGATCGCTACTCTGGAAGGTGAGCCTTCCTCTTTCTTTTCTGCAATTGTATCTTCCTATTCGGTTGCTTTGCTGACAATGCTGCTCTTCTCGCAGAAGAGTATAAAAAGTTCCGAGAGCAACACTTGGAGTGCCTCACGCCCGCTGAGGTGCAACAGCAACTGGTGACCCGGGAATTGGAGATTGAGAAGGAGCGCAAGACCGAGAGAGATGAATACGAGAAGCTCCAACTCGATCTCCAGGCTGCGCTCCAAAGCGCCATCAACCATGTCAGCGAAAAAAAGGAGATTGAAAAGACAGCCAAGGCAGAGAAGAAGGCACTTGAGCTGGAGATCCAGGTGCTGAAGGACCGGAACTCGGCTCTCGAGGCCCATATCACGGAATCGCGCCGCATCCATGCAGAGCATGTTTCAGATGAGACCGATTGGCATAGGAAACTGGGAGCAATTGTCCTCGAGATGGAATGTAAGTTGTCCTTATCTGCTATCATGTTTGCCTTTTTTCTCTCTGCCTTCTTCTATTCTGTTTTCTTCTTCTCGGTTTCTGTTTCTGACCTAACTTTAAGCCCTGCTGATTTGGATGTCTTCCCGGAGCTTCGTGCCGCTGGCGCAACTGCTGCAAACAAAGCAAGGAAAGCCAGGGCAGCAGCCGGTCTTGGCCTTGATGATGGATCCACCATCTCGGACCTTCTCGCCAACTTGAAGACACAGGTACATTCCCTCAAGGGCCTGGGCACCTCCATGGTGGCCACGGCAATCAACTTGCACACCCTGTTCTGGCCAGAAAAGGAGGTCCCATAAACATTCCAAGGAATTGCCGAGAACCTGCGCGAAGTCAAGGCTGAACTCAAGAAGTGGCGTGCCTCCGCAGCTCGGCAGGAGCTGACGAGTTGCTGCATTTCATGTTGAGATGGTATGAGAACTTGGACCTCCAAAAGATCCGTGAGCGCCGCGAAGACTCCAAATGGACTAAAGAGCCTGACTGCATCGCTCTCCCAAAGGAGGTGGCCTACGAGATCGCCTCCTACGCCGAGACCAGCGTCTACATCGACGGCCTCACCGAGCCGGACACTAACGTTGGAGAAGACGATGATGACGAGGACGATGACGAGGACGAGGACTCGGCTGCGTTCGAGGAGGGTGCCGGAGAGGAGGGAGCCGAGCAGGAGGAGACCAAGGAGACTAAGGAATCCGAGCAGCAGGGCAACACGGAGGAATCCGAGTTGGCCGCCAACACAGATGCCGAGCAGCCGCAGCCTACCGCTCAGGAGGCCACCATCACCACCGAGATGGTGATCCAGGCGCCAGCTCCCGAGTTGGGCGTGACTGCTGCTGCTATAGACGGTCTCTACCCGCTAGCCTCCGACTCTGCAACAGACCCCATCTCAGTGGCTACAGCAACCTCCGATCAGACCGCCTCTGCCAACACTGATGCTGACAACTCGGGTTCTACTGTTGTGTAATCCCTGCAAACCTTTATCTCTAAACTTTTATCAGATTCCCGGGATGCCGGGTGCAAATGTAATCAGTACAATTATGCTCTTTGATACTCAGTTTGAATTCAGTTAACAGTTTAGCAACTCTGGCTCAATGCCGGGTTGCGTTTCTATGCAAGTCCCCGAGTTGCATTTTTTATCCACTCATTCTCGTTGTCTTAGCTCTTACCTGCCACTTGTGGCTTTTTTGGTAGTCGAGTCACAAGATTTCAAAGTTGGAGTTTCAAATACTTAGCCACTTAGAAAATCGCATAGTAACGCTGCCCACCACTTAGCCGAAAAGAGAAAACAGAAACAATAAAGAACACCCTACTCGGTTGCTACACTCCTCCTCTCCTTAGCAATTTTTCGTGTGCTCATTGACCTTTGGCTTGTTCTCTTGCTTGCCATGAAGCCGGGTTGCGGACAGCAGCAGAGTCGAAGAGTTGGCCCTTGGGTTTGAACACACTACTAGATATGCTTATGAAATTCTAAGTAGAGCAACCGAGTAGACAAAGTAAAACAGAGTAGAACAACACAGAACAAGTTGGGCAAGGGCAGTCCCCGAGTTTGAATTCGGAGTGCCTACTAGAATTTTAACTCGGTTGAGGAGATACATACAACTTTCTGCTCATGAATGAAAACGGCGGCGTAGAGCTACATTCCAGGGGCGCTTAGATTCCTCTCCAGCTCTATCCGGCCTATTCTTCTGGGGTGCCTGTGCGTCAACTAGATAGTAGGCATCATTGTGCAGAGCCTTTCTCACAATGAAAGGCCCTTCCCACGGAGGGGATAGCCTGTGCATCCCGGCCGTACGCTGCACAAGCCTAAGGACCATGTCTCCTTCTCGGAAAACCCTTGGGTTCACTTTCCGGCTGTGATAACGCCTCAAGTTTTGCTGATAGACAGCTGAACGTGACAGAGTTAACTCTCTTGCTTCTACTAGCAGGTCAACGTCATTTTCTCGAGCTTCTCTCGCCTCCGCCTCAGTGTAGAGGGTTACTCGGGGAGAGTCATGCTCTAGGTCAGTGGGCAACACGGCCTCAGATCCATATACCTGGAAGAATGGTGTGTATCCGGTTGATCGGTTAGGGGTAGTCCTTAGACTCCACAACACCACCGGCAACTCATCCAGCCAACAATCAGGGGTTCGCTGTAATGGCTCCATCAGCCTTGGCTTCATGCCGGATAGCACCATGCCATTTGCTCTCTCAACTTTCCCATTGGAGGTCGGATGCGCAATAGATGCAACATCTAGCCGGGTCCGCTTCTCCTTGCAGAATCTCGCAAAAGCACCCTCATCAAAGTTTGTTCCATTATCAGTGATGATGCTGTGCGGGTAGCCGTATCTCAGGATCACATCCTTCAGGAAGCTCACAGATGTGACTCCATCACACTTCCGAATAGGCTTGACCTCAATCCACTTGGTGAACTTGTCAACCATGACCAAGATGTGAGTCATGTTGCCTCTAGCTGGCTTGAAAGGCCCCACCATATCCAAACACCAAACTGCAAATGGCCAAGTAATGGGAATGGTCTTCAACTCGGAAGCTGGCATATGAATCTTAGTTGCAAATCTTTGGCAGCCGTTGCACTTTATCACTATATCTTCAGCTTGCTTCAAGGCAGTGAGCCAAAAGAAACCATGCCGGAAAGCCTTGTTGACCAGAGCCCGAGATGAGGCGTGATGCCCGCATTCCCCCAGGTGTATCTCCACAAGAATTTCTTCTCCTTCCTCTGGCTCAACGCAGCGTTGCAGCACGCCAGTAGGGCTCCTTCTATGTAGTACCTTGTTGAGGATAGTGTAGCCCTTGGATCTTCTCTGTATCTGCCTTGCAGTGACCTCGTCGCTTGGCAAGGTGTCATCCGTTAGAAAGGATAATATGGGCAGAGCCCAACTCGGTGTCTCCCGTGTGGGAAACACTGGTTCGTCCACTTCCATTGGATCAGCCACCAAGACCTCTTCTGAGTTGGAGACGAGTCCCCGAGTACTCGGAAAGGACCCCCTCGATGAATGCGACAGTCCCCGGGTTGAATGGAGCAGTCCCCGGGTTGCAGGTGCCAGTCCCCGGGTTGGAGACGGCAGTCCCCGGGTTCTCTTTTGCAGCCTCCCAGTCAATCTCCATTGGAACAGCTTCCTCTCCTGGCAGAGAAGGAACAAAGATAGACTCCGAGTTGGGGGATGGCTTGATAGATGGCTTTCTCAAATGCTCCAAGGCAATCCCATTCGGGATGAATTGCCGAGAAGACCCCAACTTGGACAGCTCATCAGCTGCATTATTTTCAGCTTGGTGTATATGCTGGAACTCACATCCTTCAAAGAAGCCAGTCATGGTTTGCACCAGAAACCGATATGATGCCATGTTGGCATCCAGAGCATCCCAGGTGCCGGATACCTGCTGCACCACCAAATCCGAGTCGCCAAAGCAGATGATACGTTGCACACCAATCTCCTTGGCTACCTTCAGGCCATGCACCACTGCCTCATACTCGGCCACATTGTTAGATGCCTTGAAATGAATTTGTAGCACGTACTTGAGTTGATCTCTCTTGGGTGACGTAAGCACTACGCCAGCACCAAGGCCTTCCTTCACTTTGGATCCATCAAAATGCATCTTCCAGTAGTTGGATTCCGGCAAGGGAGGCTCATACTGCACCTCAGCCCAATCCACTAGAAAATCGGCCAGAATATGTGACTTGATGGCTTCTCTTCTCGCGTACAGAGGAGCGTATGCGGCTAGCTCGATTGCCCATTTGGCTACTCGGCCGCTTGCCTCCTTGTTGCCCATGATATCCGAGATGGCAGCAGAACTCACCACTGTGATGGGATGCCCTTGGAAATAGTGCTTCAGCTTCTTGGCGCCCAGGTACACGCCGTAAGTCATCTTCTGGTAGTGCGGGTAGTTCTGCTTGGAGCTGGATAGCACCTCACTGAGATAGTACACTGGCCGCTGCACAGTCTTGCCTTCCTCTTCTCTTTCCACCACTATCACCACACTGACTACCCGGTTGGTTGCCGCAATATACAGCAACATTGGCTCTTTGGGTAGCGGACTAGCCAAGATGGGAGCGCTACCCAACATGGTTTTCAGCTCCCTGAATGCCACATCATCTTGTGGTGTCCAGACAAACTTGTCACTCTTCTTCATCAATTGATAAAGAGGCAAGGCCTTCTCGCCCATTCTGCCCAGGAAGCGGCTCAGAGAAGCCAAGCATCTAGTGAACTTTTGCACATCCTTCAGTGATCTCGGCAAAGACATGCTCTCTATAGCTTTTATCTTTGAAGGATTGGCTTCAATGCCCCGACTGGATACCAAGAAGCCGAGTAGCTTTCCAGCCGGGACGCCAAAGGTGCATTTAGTCGGATTCAACTTCATCCTGTACTTGCGCAAGTTGGCAAAGGTTTCCTCAATATCACTAAGCAGAGTATGTGTTTTATTCGTTTTGATGACAATGTCATCGTACACCTGCACATTTTTGCCAATTTGATCATGCAAGCATTTCTGCATGCATCTGATAAGTAGCCCCAGCATTCTGCAACCCAAAGCACATGACATGATAGCAATAAGCCCCGTACGGGGTAATAAAGGCAGTTTTTATTTGATCATCCGGGTTGAGAGCTATCTGATGGAAGCCATAGTAGGCATCAATGAAAGACAAAAGTACACACCCAGCAGTGGAATCGATCACCTGATCTATGCAGGGTAGCGGGAATGGATCCTTGGGGCAGGCCTTGTTCAGGTCGATGTAGTCCACACACATGCGCCATGCGGTATCGGCCTTGGGGTCCTCCTTCTTCTTCTCAACCATAGCCGGGTTGGCTAGCCAATCCGGATGCAGTACCTCCATGATAAATCCACTGATCAGCAACTTGGTGATCTAATCACCGATGGCTTTCCTCCTCTGATCACCAAAGCGGCGCATAGCCTGCTTAACCGGCTTGGCGTCAGGCCGCACATGTAGCGAGTGCTCAACCAACTCCCTCGGGACACCCGGAAGATCCTCATTGGACCATGCAAAGACATCCCGATTCTCACGGAGGAAGTGGATGAGCTCGCTTTCCTATTTCTCTCCCAACCCGGCGCCAATGATGGCAACACGGTCTGGGAACTCAGGATCAACCTGGACCTTCTTTGTCTCCTGGGACGCCTGGAAAGTCGTTCCATACTGGGAACCCGGCATGCCAGGCGCACCACCTTGCGCCGCTTGAGCCATAGCAACCACCTCGTGTATCTTCTTCTTCTCGGCAGCAATGACCATGGCTTCCGCCAGCTGAGAACTTGCAGACGCGCATTCCATGGAACGCTTGTAATCACCCGAGATGGTGATGACACCATTGGGACCAGGTATCTTCATCTTTAGGTAGGCTGCATGGGTAGAGGCCATGAACTTGCTGAGGGCAGGACTACCGAGTAGAGCATGGCAAGGGCTCTGAAGATCAACCACTTCAAACTGCAGGCACTCAATGCGGCAGTTCTCCCTGGTGCCGAATAGGACATCCACCTAGATGCGGCCGATTCGAGCACAAGATACTCCCGGCACAATGCCATGGAATGTGGTCCTGCTGGGTAGCAGCATGTTCGCGGCGAGGCCAAGCTTCTCCAGTGTATCCCGGTACATGATGTTGACGCTGCTGCCGTTATCTATCAGCACCTTGCTGAACCTGACATTCTTTTGAGTTCCCAAGAAGGTGGGATCCACCACCAGAGCATAACTACCCGGGTTGGGCATCACCTTGGGATGATCAGCCCTGGACCAAGTAACCTCTTGGTCGCACCAGTGCAGGTAGTGAGGCACATCCGGGATTACTGCATTTACCTCCATCGCATGCCTGTGCAATGAGTGCTTGTCGTCTGGCTCGGTGGTGAAGATCATGTAGCTCTCATGGTGCTCCTGGTACTGGTTGCGGTCTCCACCACCATTGTTGCCGTTGTTGTTGTTGTTGTTGTTGTTCCTGTTGTTGTTGTAGTTGCGGTTGCCGTTGTTGTTGTTGAAGTTGCGGTTGCCGTTGTTGTTGTTGCGGTTGGCTTCCTGAGCCACTTGGTTCACGTTCTCCCTTCTCGGAAACACTGCAGGCCTGGGAGCAGCTGCCCGAACAGGCTGCATGTTGGCTCCCGAGAGTGGTAGAGGAGGAGGAGGGGGCAGCTGACCAGCGTCTTCATCCTTGATACGGTCCCACCAGCTGCACTGCCGGGTAGTGTGGTTGGCTGGCCTACTCGGATGCCGAGTATGGAAGCTGCATGGCCCAACCTTCATGTTCTCAAAGATAAAGCTCGGGGCTGGATCCGGGTTGCCGCTACCCTGTTGGGGAGCATTGTACGGCTTCTTGATGCCTTGGCTCTGATTCTGGTTCTGCCCGTATTGGGCTCCAGCAGTTTTTTGCCTTTGGCTACTCCCAGCAGCCGCAGGGCCTTGAATCACAGCGTTCACCTCCTCGGGATCATACCGAGTATCAATGCGGTCACCTATGCGCTTGTTTCTAAAGTCATTGCGCCTGCTGCTGTCATGGTGCTTCCTTCTTGGCTCAACATCGAGTAGATGCTAATTAGGGTCTCCGAGTGCATACATATCAGCAATCTTGATTGTCTCGGCGAGCGTACTCGGCATCTCTCTCTGCAGCTTCTGCCACAGCATGCTGAAAGATCATCGTCCGTTTTGGTAATTATATGACAACATAATTGTTGGATCTAATGTTTGTTCAAATGATGAAAATGCCCAGGTTATTAGGTTCACTATATCTATGGGGCTAATGCTTAATATATTCGAAAAGGGCTAAGAGAAAGGATCCCAGGAAGCCAAAATATGAAGGGGCGGAAGCTCCGGTGAATCCACCGGAGGCTCCGGTAAATCCACCAGAGGCTCCGGTGAATCCACCGGAGGCTCAGCCCGCTGCTGCCAATCAGCCTATGTGCAAAAAGGGTCCGGTGTGCATCCGGTGGTCCCTCCGCTCAAACACCCTTCTGTTGGAAAGTGGCGGAGGTTCCACCGGAGCCTCCGGTGGACATCCGGTGGCCCCCTGGCGCTAGGGCAAATGGCCTCCGGTGAAGGGTCCGGTGCTAGCTCCGCTCGGCACCCCTTCTGTTGGAAAGTGGCGGAGGTTCCACCGGAACCTCCGGTGCGGGTCCGGTGGGCGGAACCTCCGCTCAATCCACCGGAGCCTCCGGCCTCCTCAGCTGCGCAAAAGGGATAAGGCACTGCGCAACTGCGCAGTGCAAAGAAGACCCACCGGAGCCTCCGGTGAAACCACCGGAGCCTCCGGTGGCCTGGACTGCAAACGGCCATTTCGTGGGAAGGGGTATAAATACCCCTTCCCCTACCTCATAAATGCTAAGCTTTTCCCACTCTCTCCTAGCCATTAATGAAAGCTTCAACCTCCTAGATCTCCCTCTCCGTCCACCCAAACACTCCCAAACTTGGTGGAGAGCTAGAGGAGACCTAGATCCACACTTCCACCAAAGGAATTTCAAATCCATCCACCACAACCTAGTAGATCTAGAATCCTACTTGGGCCTAGAAACCTTTAGTAGATCTCGTGCTTGTAGTTTCCACCTTGTTGCAAGAAGCTACGGATTGCTTGAGAGCCTCCATCCTTGTGGAGTGACCTCAAGCCCTTGTAAAGGTTTGGTCAACGCCTTCAAGTCGACCTCATAGTGGAAACGAGCATCTCCCTCACCGGAGAAGCTCAAGGAGAACAAGGTGTGCACAACCGTGCTATTGAGGAGCGCCTAGGTGGCTCCCCACCTCTCCAACGTAGACGTACTTCTCTTTGAGAAGGAACTACGGTGAAACATCCTTGTCTCCTTGTTTACACTTGTTGTTTGCTTTACTACCTTACGCTTTACTTCCGTTGCGCATACTACTCTCTTCACATAGGTTGTTCACTTAGTTGCACATCTAGAGAATCGTATCTTATTTACTAAGCCCTTTAAAAGGAAAAGAAAAGAAAAATTGGTAGTCAACCTATTCACCCCCTCTAGTTGACCATAGTGCACTTTCAATTGGTATCAGAGCCTCGGCTCTTACTAAGGGCTTAACCGCCTAAGTACAATGGTCGATGAAATACCCCCGGTAGTTCTAGTGCGGAAATCTCCAAGATGTCCGACAGTATATCTAACCTACAAGACTCGGTTGGAATCCTCCAAGCCGAAATGTCTAAGGTTAGCTCTACTGTCAGTACGGAGGTTTCTAGCATCAAGAAAATGATGGAGGTATTGATGGGGAGAACCAAGGAGTCCGAGGAGAAGCACCTCTCACTACCAACGATGTTAGCTCGGATGAAGAATCCATTCCGGACATTGATGAAATGGAAGCTAACATCGTTTTAGCTAAGGCGAAAGCCAAAGCAAAAGCCGATAAAAAGGCTAAGAGTAGTGGGAACTCCGAGGGCTCCAAGTCTCAATCGGCTAACGGTTCGGGGTCTAACTCTAAAGTTCCACCACCTTCAATTATGATTCCATCCACCCTATTGCTACCATACCACACATGGTTAATGTTGGAAATCCTCCCATGCTTAACACTAACGAATTCTCATCATGGAAGTTCGATATGGAGTCTCATATTTCAGGTTGTTGCACCGCTTTATGGAGAAGCGTTGTTCATGGATTCCACCCTCATGATCCAAACAACTTGACCCCAAGAGAGGACGTGGAATTCCAACTCAACAAGACCGCTATTGTGACTATCCAAAAGGCTCTCCAAGAGAACATCTTGAGCACATTCGCGGCTTGAAGACCGCCAAGGAAGCATGGGATAAACTTGACTCCTTGTTCCAAGGAAATGCTAGCATTCAATCATCAAAATATGATGTGGCTCTCGACAAGTCCGAAAACTTCGTCATGCTTGAAGACGAGAGTCCCGAGGCTATATAGAAGAGTTGTCACTCTTGGCAATCAACTAAGAGATTTTGGGAAAGAGGAAATCTCCGATGAATGGATCAAGAGAAGTTCGTCAAGGCCATAACTCCATTTGAGAAGAACCTCTCCACTAGCATTCGAACAAGATCCGACTAAACTCCCTCAACTCCATCGGAGTGCTAAGTGAGTTCATTGCCATATCCCTATCTCACAAAAGTGCGGATGATGCTCTTGCTCGCTCTAGAGGACATGGAAATTCTCCCAACCTTGCCTTGAAGTCTAGAGCAATGGCCAAGATTGAAGAAGTTGATGATGATGATGATGATGATGATGAGGACTATGAGGATACAAGGGTGCCCATAAATGTATTGCTCTTGCCATGCAAGGGTATTGGAAGAGATGGGAGGCTCACAAAGCCGGTGCCCCAAGACCTTCAAGGAACAAGATCTTTAGGAAGAAAGGGGAACGGCCAAGGACATGCTATAATTGTGGAAGTGCAAACCACTTTGTCAAGGAGTGTCCCTTTGAGCCAAGAGAAGAGAATGAAGGGAAGCTTGTTCGCAAGGACAAGAACAAAGCTCCACACACAAGAACCTCGCTAGAAGGGTTCCAAGGGCTCTATATGTTCAAGAAGGCCCCACATTGGAGACATACTACTCCGGAGATGAAGAGAAGATGAAGTCGTCGTAGGTGTTGCCCACTCGCCATTGCTACCACTTTCCTCTTCATCGTCTCTCATTTGAATATCCCAATGAGAAGACATCGATCCGACCTACATGTCTCATGGCAAAAGCCACCGCGGTAATAACTTCCACCTCCAAGTCTATTAACACTACCTCTCCCTCTTTATTGGATTGTGTTGAAAACATTGGTGAAGATGAGGAGGCAAGAACCTAGGTTCTTGGTTGAATAGTCTTGAAGGTGAAACTAAAGAAAAAGTGAAAACTCTCCTAAGGCAACTTGATGATGCCAACTCTCTCATTGATGAGAAAGAGGAAATCATCATGACCTTGGAGAATCATAGTGGTACCAATGAGAATCATGATGGTGAACTTATTAAGGCTCTCGAAAAGGAGAGATCCATGAGAGCCTCTCTTGAAGAAAGACTATCTAGCTTACAAGACTCTTATGCTATTAGTGTTTCTAAGCTTAGGAAAGACAATGAAAAATCTCTTGCCAAACTTAAGAAAGAACATGCTAAATCTCTTGTTTTTGCTTAAAGAATTTGAAGAGGAAGAGAAGCTAGGAATAGCTCATGAAAAACTTGACAAGGAACATGACAAACTAAAAGAAGAGTTTAAATCTCTTAAGGAAATTCATGACAAACTTGCCAAGTCTCGAATTAAGCTTCTAGCTCAACAATCAAATAAGCATGTTGCATCTTCATCAAATAGTGTTGTTATTGCACCTACCTCTTCCTCTACGGCTAACAATGTAGGGAAGGAAAGAATTCTCAACGATGCAATAAGCTCTCAAGGTGCCAAGAAAGGTAAAGAGGGACTTGGTTCATTTCCAAGTCAAAGAAGACATCCAAGAATGTCACCTCTCCCCCTCAAAATGTTGTTTTTGTAAAAGAGGGTGAGGTGACCAAAGAAAAGGAGACCAACGCCATTATGGGTGGTGATACCTCTAGGGGGAGCATCACTCATAATGATTTCGCCGGAAAATATAATCCATCTTATGTTCTTATGAAATCTAGGATGGACATGTTTATGCTAAATACGTTGGTACTTCTTATGGTGATGATTATCATTGGACTATTTGGGTTCCTAAGACCCTTGTTACTAACAAAAGAGGACCCATTGAAGGATGGGTACCTAAATCAAGAAATTGATCTCTTGTAGGGAAATGCTTCCGGGTCTAACAAATGGACAGTGGATAGTGGTGCATCCCAACATATGACCGGAAGCTTTGACGCAATAAGCAATCTTGAACCTCCTCTACCTCATCTCAATTGCGTCACTATTGGTGATAAGTCCGAGCTTAAGGTATTGGGACGAGGCAAGGTAGCAATCTCGAATGATTTATCAATTGAGAATGTTCTCCTTGTTGAGTCCCTTGGCTATAATTTGATGTCCGTTCTTCAACTTGCAAATTGTGGTTTCACCTCGTTCTTTAATAAAGAGAGTGTGATTGTCACTTGGGAGACATCTCTTAAAGTAGCCTTTGTTGGGTTTGTCGAGAACGGCATGTATGTAGTGGACTTCTCTAAGGAAGACACGTGTGCCGCGACATGCCTAATGGCTAAAGTTGATGTGGGATGGCTTTGGCATCGCCGACTAGCCCACACCAATATGAGAATGTTGCATGATCTCCAAAGTGGCAATCACGTTCTAGGACTAACCAAAGCTAAATTTGCTAAAGATCGTGTGTGTAGCTCTTGCACCTTTGGGAAGCAACATGGAGAACAACACCCAACCAAGACATCTATCTCCACTACAAGAATTCTCGAGCTCATTCACTTAGATCTCTTTGGTCCACTATCCTATGATAGTCTCGGAGGAAAGAAGTATTGCTTGGTAATTGTGGATGACTATTCAAGATATTGTTGGGTGTATTTCTTCAAGAGGAAAAGTGAACTCAAAGTAGAGTCATCGAGTTCATCACTCTAGTTGAGCCAACACAATGCTACCATATTGGCTATCCGGAGTGATAATGGCTCAGAGTTCAAGAACTACACACCGTTGAGGGTTTTCTTAGTGAAGAGGGCATTGCTCATCAATACTCCACTCCTTATACCCCTCAACAAAATGGTGTTGCGGAGAGAAAGAACCGGACTTTGATGGATGCGGCTAGAACTATGATTGCGGAGTTCTCTTCTCCTATAACTTTTGGGCCGTCTCCACCGCATGTCACGCCACCAACCGGTTATATCTCGCAAGATCTTGAACAAGACCCCCTATGAGATTCTCACGGGTAAGAAACCGGATGTATCTTACTTCAAGGTCTTCGGTTGCAAGTGCTTCATTCGCAAGAAAGGTAAACGGTTGTCAAAATTTGAGACTAGATCTTATGAGGGCATTTTTGTTGGTTATGCCACAAACGCTCACGCCTATAGAGTCTACAACAAGTCCACCGGACAAGTTGAAGAAGCTATAGACGTGGTGTTTGATGAGGATAATGGCTCCCAAGGGGGGCGTATAGATCATGGTGTTGTAGGAGATGCAATTCCTCCCATCGTCATAAGAAGAATGGGGATTGGTGAAATAATTCCCATTGAGGGTTACCGGATGACGGAGGGAGAAGGACTATGCCCCACTCAAGTGGAGCCATTGACTACACCCATTGATGATCAAGCTATCCAACAAGATGCACCAAGCCCTCAAGCTAACGATCAAGGCCAAGCTAATGACCAAGGCCAAGCAACACACCTAAATCATGATCAAGATTCTATTATTGTTGAGAATGCTCAACCTAGTGGTGATTCATCACCCATTATTGATCAAGGGCAAAATGAAGATGGACATGTCTCCGATGAAGAAGGTGATTCTCAATCCATATCCAAGGAATCTTTGGAGGAGATATTGGCTCGAAGAGCAAAGAGAAGGCAAGAGAATCTTGAACGAGCAGGTCACACGGAGGACATGATTCTTGGTCAAGTTCGTGGAAGAGTGGTCACTAGAAGGCAATTGGCGGATTTTAGCAAGGCTCATGCATTTGTCTCCTTCATTGAACCCAAGAAGGTATATGAAGCTCTCGAAGATCAAGATTGGCTTGAAGCCATGCATGATGAACTCAATAACTTCGAGCGCAACAAGGTGTGGAAATTAGTGCCAAGACCCAAGGATTGCAAAAATGTTATTGGTACCAAATGGGTGTTCAAGAACAAGCAAGACAAAGATGGTATTGTCATTCGCAACAAGGCAAGATTGGTGGCCCAAGGTTTTTCTCAAGTCGAAGGTATCGATTTCGGTGAAACTTTTGCCCCCGTAGCTCGCCTTGAATCCATTCGTATCTTACTTGCCTATGCATCTCATCATAACTTCAAATTACAACAAATGGATGTCAAAAGTGCTTTTCTTAATGGTCCCATTAATGAGTTAGTATATGTCAAGCAACCTCCGGGTTTCGAGGATCCCAACCACCCCGATCATGTCTATAAACTTGATAAGGCGCTCTATGGACTTAAACAAGCTCCACGTGCGTGGTATGAGCACCTTAAAGAGTTTCTAGTAGATCGCGGGTTTAATGTTGGTTTAATCGATCCCACCCTCTTTACCAAGACGGTTGGAGGTGACTTGTTCATATGCCAACTCTATGTGGATGACATCATTTTTGGGTCTACTAACACCTTGTTCAATGAGGAGTTTTGCAAGCTTATGACCGATAGGTTTGAGATGTCTATGATGGGAGAGTTGGAATTCTTTCTTGGATTCGAAGTGAAATCAATATTATGAAGGAACCTTCATCAAACAAGCCAAATATACTCAAGACATGCTCAAGAAATTTAATATGAATGATGCCAAACCTATGAAGACCCCTATGTCCACAACCACCGACTTGAAACCCGACCCTAATGGGAAGAGGTAGATCAAAAGGTATACCGCTCCATGATTGGCTCTTTGCTTTACCTTTGTGCATCTAGACCCGATATCATGTATAGCGTAGGTAAATGTGCAAGGTTTCAAGCCTCTCCGAGGCAAAGTCATTTGGAAGCCGTGAAACGAATCTTTCGATATCTAGTTCATACCCCAAACTTTGGTCTTTGGTACCCCAAGGGTTCAAGCTTTCAGCTCATTGGTTACTCGGATGCGGATTATGCGGGAGAGAAGACGGATAGGAAGTCCACATCCGGGTTGCCAATTTCTTGGCCGCTCCTTGGTTTGTTGGTCTTCCAAGAAGCAAAATTGTATTGCTCTCTCCACCACCGAGGCCGAGTATATCTCCGCGGCAAGTTGTTGTGCCCAATTGCTATGGATGAGGCAAACTTTGAAGGATTATGGTATTCACTTTGACAAGGTGCCTCTTCTCTGTGATAATGAGAGTGCTATCAAGATCGCCTACAACCCGGTTCTTCACTCCAAGACGAAGCATATTGAGATTCGTCATCACTTTATTCGGGATCATGTTGAGAAAGGTGATATTGATCTCTCTTATGTCTCCACCACGGATCAACTTGCCGATATCTTCACGAAGGCCCTTGATGAACCAAGGTTTCGAGCTTTGAGGAATGAACTAAATGTCATCGACTCTTCCAACTTCACTTGAAACCTTGCATATCTACCTTCATTATACTTGCTATCTAGTTTAGGTGTAGGCATGGAAATAGGGGGAGCGCTACTCAATTCATGAGTATGCACTCCTTTTATTATGCAAAAATCAATCGATCATTGCATATCTAGTCAATTGTGACTTATTGTGCTTAATTGTGAGTAGTAATTTTGGACCCAAGATATATCTTCGCGGTGCCAAGTTACACACTCAAACATGGTGGCCTCGGCCACCGACATTTGATGTGTTTAATCATTTTTCTCACATTATATCCACATCTTGACAACTCGTACGGGTTCGGTCTTTCACTCATTTTCTTTGGCTCTTGCGAACCCCGTCGAGCAACGTCTCTCGTATGACAGTAACGTTTTTCCAACCCAAGCCCCACTTGCCCAAACCATGCTCCTATAGTATTGCTCGAGTTTTTCTAATCTTGGCGTGATGAAACTCATCTGGGCGGAACCTCCGGTGAAACCACCGGAGGCTCCGCTGGGGCTGTCCACCGGTACCTCACCGGAGGCTCCGCTGGGCCCCTGTGGCTCAGCGGGCCAAAACCTTAAGTTTTGGGACAGGGGCGGAGGCTCCGGTGCATTCCACCGGAGGCTCCGCTGGCGGGAGCGGAGGCTCCGGTGAAACCACCGGAGGCTCCGCCGCGGAAAATTCACTGCGGATAAGATATGGGCGCGGAGGGGTAAGTGAGATCCAATCTCATTTTCCCCACCCGCCCCCATCTTCCTCCTAGAACCGCCGCCGCCCCCAAGCTCACCGCCGCCGGATTCGGGCGCTCCACCGCGGGGAGACCTCCTCCTTGCCTCAGGACGCCCCGGGACTCTCCCCTCCTCACTTTTTCACCATGGACGCCGCCGGTACGTGCTCTCTCTCTCTCTCATCTAGTTGGTAGATGAGATGCATAAGAGCTCATGTTCTAGGAGTCTAGATTTGTGGATTTGGTGTTAGGAGTGGTTTTTCCCTAGTACACACCCTAGCAACCTTGATGATAGATGTTAGGCTTGAATCGTTGCGGTTCTATGGGAAATTTGCCCTAACCCTAGATTATTCAACCCTAACACCATGAAAATCTTGGTTCTTTGGTTTGTGCGTGCTTTATTTGACTCGAGCTTTACTTGTTTCTCGTGCTCTTCTCGATTTTTATGATAGATGCTTCCGGCTCCAAAGGGAAAGGAGTAAGGTACAAGTCCACGGGCCGCCGCAACCCACCTCCCGTGGATGAGATTCAAGAGGAACTTGACCGTACTCAAGGCAAGCGCAAGAGATTTCCGGCTACCGAGAAGACCTTGCCAAGGAAGAACACCGCACCAACCGCATCCAAGATGTCCGATGGGACATTTATCAAGGAAAGAAGGGAAAATCCCTATGTCATTGCCCGTGACCGCCAAATGCCCCAATTCCGGGGCAAGGATCCGCGGTTCCACACCGCCTTCCAAGGACAAATATTCAAGGAAATCTTGATGAGGAAGCCCAAGGAAAATGTGGTTCCCCAACATGCTATAAGCATTGGCCACATGGAACGCAATCACAAGTACTTTGGGGAGGCCCTTGAGATCATTGAGAAGTTTGGCCTCCGTCCTATTATCACCCTTCAACAAGACTTTGATGAAGAGCTCGTCTGTCAGTTCCTTGCCACAGTTCACCTTGGCAATGAGACCAACCGCCACCTCATTTGGATGACCAAGGACAAACAACTTGACATAACTTGGAAGGATGTTGGCACTGCTTGGTGGCTACCCTGATTTTGGTCCTTTTGCCCTCGAAGAAGAATTTGCTAATGGATGGTTTCGAGTTCACTCCGCTCAAGCTACTTCAAAGGATGATCTCACTCCCCTCTATCATTGGAAGAAATATGCCGTGGGCTTCGTCAAGGGTCTCTATCCCACCTATGACATCATGTTACGGGTCTATAGAGAGACTATCAATCCAAAGGCGGCAATGTGGATGAGATTCAAGGTTTCATGAAGAACTTGTTGCTTCTCACTCATCAACACCGTATGGATGCCACTCCTCGCAAGCTTGATGTCCTTGACTACATTTGGAATGAGATGTGGCATGTCATTGCCAACCGAAGGAATGCTTGCTTTGGTCCTTTCATCATGAAAATTATATTGAAGGTGTGGAATGCTAGGTTTCCGGATGATCCTTTGGATGATTCTCTTTGGATCTCTCATACGGAAAAGAGGCTCCTCATGAAGAATCACACCGAGCCCGTTGTGCATCCCACTCCAGCTGTTCGCAAGCACAAGGCTCGGCCTCACATCATTGTGGATGAGGAAGCGGAACCCGAGGGGCCATCTCAACCCCCTCCTTCTAGCAATGCCTTCAAATGGATGGCTCGGGCTCTCAAGAAAGTATTTTGCTTGAACAAAAAGATTGAGCAACATCAATGGGAGGCACATTATGATGCGGAACTCAAGGCACGTAAAAAGGCTCAAGCATCTCGTGAACGTCTCCGTGAAGAGGGCCTCTCCATTGAATCCCCGGTTCTTGATAGCATCACAGATTGGGATGCTTGGCAAGCTAAGGACTCCAAGGGCAAGCTCATTGAATGGTCCGAGGAAGAAGGAGACGAAGCCACTAGTTCTCACCGTGTTCCCTCCCCGGCTCCGGAAGCATCTCCCACATCCTCCGAATGATTTGGGGCGTTAGCACTTGGCTCTCCCTCTTTTGGTATCTTGATGCCAAAGGGGGAGAAAGATATATTAGGCAACGGGCATTTGCATGGTCCCTCAAGCTTTCTTTGATTTGCATCTCTCTTTTGCTTGAGGGAATTTGATTTGAACTATTTGGCACTTCGGTTGTTTATCTTATTCGTATCTATCATGAACCTCGCTATATTGTGATCTTGTGTGAACCTCGTTTCATATTATCTATGTGATATGTGTGCTATGTGTTATCGTTGTCATATCATTATTAGTTTATATCATGTCTTAGTGATTTCAATATGAAAGGAGCATATCTTTAGGGGGAGCTCCGTTCATGTTGAGTCCGTAATCATGCAAATAATTATGTTGTCATCAATTACCAAAAAGGGGAGATTGAAAGATCATCGTCCGTTTTGGTAATTATATGACAACATAATTGTTGGATCTAATGTTTGTTCAAATGATGAAAATGCCCAGGTTATTAGGTTCACTATATCTATGGGGCTAATGCTTAATATATTCGAAAAGGGCTAAGAGAAAGGATCCCAGGAAGCCAAAATATGAAGGGGCGGAAGCTCCGGTGAATCCACCGGAGGCTCCGGTAAATCCACCAGAGGCTCCGGTGAATCCACCGGAGGCTCAGCCCGCTGCTGCCAATCAGCCTATGTGCAAAAAGGGTCCGGTGTGCATCCGGTGGTCCCTCCGCTCAAACACCCTTCTGTTGGAAAGTGGCGGAGGTTCCACCGGAGCCTCCGGTGGACATCCGGTGGCCCCCTGGCGCTAGGGCAAATGGCCTCCGGTGAAGGGTCCGGTGCTAGCTCCGCTCGGCACCCCTTCTGTTGGAAAGTGCGGAGGTTCCACCGGAACCTCCGGTGCGGGTCCGGTGGGCGGAACCTCCGCTCAATCCACCGGAGCCTCCGGCCTCCTCAGCTGCGCAAAAGGGATAAGGCACTGCGCAACTGCGCAGTGCAAAGAAGACCCACCGGAGCCTCCGGTGAAACCCGGAGCCTCCGGTGGCCTGGACTGCAAACGGCCATTTCGTGGGAAGGGTATAAATACCCCTTCCCCTACCTCATAAATGCTAAGCTTTTCCCACTCTCTCCTAGCCATTAATGAAAGCTTCAACCTCCTAGATCTCCCTCTCCGTCCACCCAAACACTCCCAAACTTGGTGGAGAGCTAGAGGAGACCTAGATCCACACTTCCACCAAAGGAATTTCAAATCCATCCACCACAACCTAGTAGATCTAGAATCCTACTTGAGGCCTAGAAACCTTAGTAGATCTCGTGCTTGTAGTTTCCACCTTGTTGCAAGAAGCTACGGATTGCTTGAGAGCCTCCATCCTTGTGGAGTGACCTCAAGCCCTTGTAAAGGTTTGGTCAACGCCTTCAAGTCGACCTCATAGTGGAAACGAGCATCTCCCTCACCGGAGAAGCTCAAGGAGAACAAGGTGTGCACAACCGTGCTATTGAGGAGCGCCTAGGTGGCTCCCCACCTCTCCAACGTAGACGTACTTCTCTTTGAGAAGGAACTACGGTGAAACATATCCTTGTCTCCTTGTTTACACTTGTTGTTTGCTTTACTACCTTACGCTTTACTTCCGTTGCGCATACTACTCTCTTCACATAGGTTGTTCACTTAGTTGCACATCTAGAGAATCGTATCTTATCTTACTAAGCCCTTTAAAAGGAAAAGAAAAGAAAAATTGGTAGTCAACCTATTCACCCCCCCCTCTAGTTGACCATAGTGCACTTTCACATGCTGCCATGCCTACAGCCTTGTGCAAACTAGGCGATTTCCTGTGAATCATTCACACCTTCATAGGTGTTCCTCAGTGTGCTCCACCGAGTAAGGTACTCGTGATCAGTTTCCTCTTCTCGCTGCTTGCAAGCAGACAGTTGCTGCGGCCTATTCGGCCTCTTGTACGTGCTGGTGAAGTTGCTGACGAAGCCTTCCGAGAACTCTAGCCAGCAGTTGATGCTATCTCTTGGCAAGTTGTTGAGCCAAATCCGAGCAGGGCCCTCCAACATCTGCGGAACATACCGCACAGCCCATCTCCGGTTGCCGCCTGCAATGTACACAGCGGTAACATAGTCACTCAGCCAGTCTTCCGGCTTGGTGCTGCCATTATAGCACTTGGTCCCCCTGGGTAGCTGGAACTGTTTCACGGAGGGCTCCTCCATGATGCGGCAACCAAATCAATCTGGGCCAGGTGGCCCCTTGTTCTCGAGCTGCGCAGACCGATTGATCCGGTCCAGCTTGTATCTTGCATCACTGTGCTCCAGCATGCGGTAACCCAGACGGTCAGTGACATCTCTTGGGTCAGCATACCCGACTAGCCCCATCGCCGAGACCCATCATCGTAGCAGTCTTCATGCACAGCTGCGGGTTGCACAACCGGATTGGTTGCTGGCATAGCTGCATGCGGCTGTGCTGCCGCTGGCTGCCACACTCTTGGCTGAGCCGGGTTGGCAGCATGATGCCGCGATGGTCCTGCACGGTCTCCTCCTTGCCTCTTGCTATGAGCTTTATTGCCTTGATAGCCTGCTCCTGTAGTGTTGTGTATCTGTCACGACCCCGGACCCAGAGATATACATACTGTTATGTGCTCCTAGCCATGGACTCACAAGGGCTTCAGGGTTACCAGCCCCGGCCGCAACAAACAACGGCAGGCAGACTGGATTCATCGGCACGTAGTCCGGATCCCCAGTCTACTACTCCTTGTATCCATGCTAGTCATAACCAACTATGCATATCAAAGCGTCCACGAATCGAATGAAACTGAAGGAAACGGGACCAAAGTTATACAGAGATGCTATGTGTCCAGAAAGTGCAACAACAATCGAGGGTTACTGGGGTTACCTCGCCCTAGGCCGATCACATCGACAGGCGGGCTCGGACATGGATCATCGGCTCCACAACCCCTCGACTGCGACAACTATGCAGGCATAGCCAAAACTGTATAACAATGAGCTCGAAACCAACAACCGATCAAAGCAGTACTCTAAACAAGAAACTTTATTAAACAGGTGTTACTAGAGTATAGCTTACAAGCAGAGGTCACACGACCCAACATTACATCAGACAACGGAAGGCAAATTATGTTGCTAATCAACAAGAACCAAAAAGGCCTAAGAGGCCGCAACATAAGGCGACGTCCCAGCCCATAGATTCCAGGCTGCTACCTAGGAACCCCAAACTACTCGTCGATGTCCACGTTGAATCACCACCGATGGAGTTCTTCTCCTGAACCAAAATTAAGCAAACCTGAGTACGGGAGGTACTCAACAAGACTTAATTAACCTATTATATATCTGCTATTTCGAAAAGGGTTTCATGAAGGCTGATTTGCGTAAAGCAGTCTTTGTTTTCCAAATTGAGGAAGAATAGCACGTCGCATAGAAGGTTTTTCAAAACAGATGAGAAAGGTACTCAACTACTGAGATCATCATCTTCTTTTATTCCACCAAGTCTTTCTCATTCCCACACTATCTCATGCTACAAGAATCACCCCTCCCGGCATCTCCGGGGAGGCACCCTTCAATCATGGTTAACAAGTTTTAGTCATTCCGTTGAGGTTATCTATGATCACAGAATCCGTTGCCAAGTCGTCCGTAACCGTGGACACGGCTTCTCGAGGAGATTTATCCCTGCAGGGGGTACACTTTACCCACACGTACCATCCGACTCTTAACGCCACATGTACGCTCGTCCATGGAGCGCGGCAGAGGGTGGCTGGCCACGACCTTTACCTTGCTCGACCCTATCCATGAGTCAACCCAAACAGGGCCACCCCGTCAACAGGGAGTTGGCCACCTCCTGACGGCACCTGTTCTGTGAGTCGGGAACAAGATCCGTGTACGTCCATCACTTGTCCCGGTCACGCCCTAAGTTTTCTCCAAATCGTTTTCTGACTCACACGCAGATGGAAAGATCAAACTACGTGACTCATGGACGTGGCCAAACAAGTTAGTTGGTCGAGCGCGGTCTGTTAGGCCCCGCGTGTGGTTGCACGCTCAGTCTTGGCTTCGAAGGCGAGAACTCGCTCCTAGGGGCATGAACAGGACAAAACGCCACAACCCATTGTGGCCTCACATCCATGTCGTTATTTAATCAAGTTTATCAAAGATAATACAATTCACAACAACCTGATATAAATGATTCGCGTATTGACCAGATTCATCAACCGGATGGATCAGATCACAACTAGGCATGGTTAAGCAAGACTCACATGGTTTAGCGGAGCGCGCACAAGCAAACCTATAGCTGCTAGGTGCAGTGGATCAGGATATCTAGGTTATGCAATATATAGGAGAACTCTATCTACTGACATCAAATAGTTTGGAACCGAATGCAAAGTACGAGATTCAAAACACGTTGAAACCATATATGAGCAGATAAGAGGTTATGCTTGCCTTGGTTAAAAGAAAACCAGATAAAGTCTTCAGGAATAAGTGCTTGACTTGTCGGTTAAGATCAAGTATTCGTCATTGGGGTTGATGGCCTTCTCTTCGGAGTCACGTTCTACCGAGGGGAACAAACACCGAAAAGGAGAAAAACAATCAAACATGGCATCGATGCAATGCACAATATGTATGCGTGAGCAAGTTAATGCACTTAAATAAAGCCCTAAACATGTAGATAGGGTTGCTAGGGTTCGTATGTCAAATATGAAGTTTTACTGGAATTCGCCCGAAATAGACCCCGGAGGGGGTTTCGGACGGTTATAAAAGTGAGTACCAGTTTTAAAGCTCAAATGGGTTTGAAAACACCATAACTAGGTTGCATTTGTCATTTTGAGCAAATTGGTATATAACTTTTAATTTTCTGATTTTAGTGAATAAAAACTTATTTTTCTATTTTAAATGATTAAACAATATAAATAAATGGTCATTTTTGAACTTTGTCAAACATATATGAAAATGACATATTTGGATAGATCTCATTTTTCTAATCATTTCTATACTTTCATTTTATTTTTATGAGCAATATTTTATTAGTTATTGAATTTACCAAAATAAACCATTTTCTGGAATTTTCCTCAAATAGATAAAAAAGGGGAAAATGATGTCAGGATGACATCATCCCTGCATCACCCAGAGATGAACTTCTCTGTTCCTATCAAATTCGAATGCCTTGGTGGATGATTCGTGCAATTGAGTTGGGGCCTAGGTAGATGGAGTTAGGGGCGACCATTGGGTGGCGGCGGCTGGCCGGATGTCCGCCGGAATCCTCACCGGCGTGCAGTACCGCGGCGGAGGACGGCGGCCGGCGGTGCGCGGGCAAACCAGAGGGGCAGGGGATGATTGGGTGGCACCGGGAGGTGCGGAAGCTCACCAGGAGGGCTATGTTGGGGTCGGGGAGGGCGGGGGGCGACGGTGGCGGCGAATCGGCGGCGGTGGCCGTCGCCGGACTTGGAGAAGATGGGGTCGGGACGGCGGTTTCCGAGCCTCCCTGTTCAATTCCTTGCATGAGGTGGGAGAGGAGGTCGAGGTGGTCCTATTGGTGGTCTCGGATTCCTCGGGGGCGGCCGGAGTTGCTGGCAGTCGGCGGCGGCCGGTGACAGAAGGTTTGCTCGTCGGTGGAAATATCACAGAGAGAGATAGGATGAGGGAGCGAGTGAGACCGAGGGAGAGAGGAGCAGCACGGCATCGACCTGAACTCTCCAACCGTGCAAGAAAGCGCACAGTCAGGAGGTGGCGATCGACGACCACGGCGCGGACACGCAGGTGCTTCTTCTGGCCTGAGGTAGAAGACAAGGAACATTTCCATAACCTCCTGCTTTTCCCAGAAATTGCAAAGAAGCCCCTGCAATTTTTAAAACATAACCTAAACAGATGTTTTGGGGACCTTTTTGTAAACAGAAAATTTGGCAAAAATAACTTTTGGAAAGCTTATAAAATTTCCAACAAAACCATAACTTGGGTTGGTGAAATTGAAATACTTTTCAGAACAAAATTTTGGAACCCCTTTTAAGTACTTTTTGTGAGATTTTCTGAAACAATTTAAATTCACAATTTAAATTTGTTAAAACATGGTTTAAATTTTTGTTTCATGCATGTATGAAATGGACACACACCACACACCCTAATGTATCAAAAATTGGGGTGTTACAAATCTACCCCCCTTACAAGAATCTCGTCCCGAGATTCCTGAAGGAGAAGAAAGAAGGAACACCGGTTTTGAACGAACTTCTCGAACCTTACGGTTCTCTTCTCGAAGAGGTTGATCCGTGGCATCGAGTGTTGAACGGATACACCTTAGGTAAGAGGAAAACTCTGAGGGTTTGATCTTCACGAAGATCGAGTATCTCATGTGTAACTCATAACCAGAATGTTCGTAAAGAACTTTTGAGTTAACAGGCATGAAACACATCAAGGTAACGGAGTGAATAGAAGATGGTTTCAAGTTTGCGGACGATAGTTCTTGAAAGGATTTAGAATATGAGCTTTGCACAAGACTTTAAATCCTTTTGGAAAAGAAAGGTTGGACAACTTATGATATCGAGGTTTCTTCAAACAGATAACCAAGATGAAAAGGATGGTCTTGGATACCACGACGTAATATCCTTAGAAGAGGGAAATGCGAGAAAACACTGTAACTGTGCGTTAGAGAGAATTTGATACAAGATCATGTTCACTGTTCGGAGTGGACACGGAAGATAACGGAACGTTTGTTCATCCAAGTTTGTTGAAAACCTTTTCAAAGATTAGGAGGTTACTTCACAACGGAGGATGGGTAACTACGGAATGTTTAAACACCGTGATTAAGGAGGAGTTCTTGGTCCCACCATAAGGATGGTTAACCAACGAGGATTAGAACACCGGAAGAAAAATAGGGAATCTCCTTCCTATTGTAGTTTGGACGTAGCAATACATCTACCACATAGTTAAGATCCCACGGCTGGAATGACTGAAAAATTCACACAATGTGTGAGATGAACAGAACTTCAGGTACAAACAACTTGAAAAAGGGAACTGATCAATGGCGGTTACAAAGCACCAAGAGATGTTCTCCTGATAAACGTGTTTCCACTGAAACGAAGGTTTGGAGGATCAATGAGGAGACATTGGAAGAATCAACTTCCAGGTTTTCCTGATGGTTCTAGATACCGATATCAGGCTTATGACAGGCCTTCTACAGGTTATCAGGTGAAAGTAAAACTCTGGTTTGGAAGAATGGGGAGGAAACTTGTTAGAATAAGCCACACAAGAATTCTCACGGAGAGTGGTTGTTCTTACGGATTCAAGGGGATATGACATTAGGCCTTCCGGCTAATTGTGTCAGCCACAACATCAAACATGCCGGATTTTGGAAAGACCTGATTCAATACCCTTGAGGAAACGCCAACCATCGTTGCTGCTTGAGATTCAGCTCTGGTTAGTGGGTAGATAACTCAGACTCGATATATATGATCGAAGAGATTGCACCGGTTACCAACGAGATACATATGCTAGATTCTCAAGGTATGGACTATGATGTCAGGCTCAAGAAGGTGAGCAGGATTACGGAACTCATGTATTAGAAACTTGTGAAAGACGGTTGCACCTACATGAAGTACTTGCAACAAAACACATCAGAGTCCTTGGTTGGGAGATGATAACAAAGATCACCAAGATCTTGGACTTCTTCTCTTTCACGGAAAATCAGTCAGGGGCTTAGCATAGATGAAGCTTCTTCAAGAAATGGAGGTAACAACCTACCATCTCAAGAATCTAAAGATAACATCCTTGGGGGAGCCAGCCCGCTTCTCAGGCCATGTGCTGTCTTGGCCATTCGATTGAGCATCCAAAATAATCTCAGTCGTCCATCCCTAGAGATCCCTGGTTGGTTGGCCCAGTTCTACCCGCTCAAATATACTTTGTATCGCTGCTGGTGGCCCTTTTCTTTATCGGACCCGCGTGGCAGTGACTAGGGTGGATCGTTCATGTGTGCATGGTCTCCAGCCCCGCGGGAGCGAAGCTAGCCATCCCCCATTGGCCGGCGCACTCTTACCCTGCTGGACACGTTTTGTTTCACTGCTAGCGGGGCCAGGAAATCGCGGGACCCATTAGACAGCTTATGTGTCGCTTGAGGGAGCAAAATTTGGGGCTGGGCGTTTTCACCGTATTGGATAGAATGCTCCGCAGTGAAACCCTAGCCATCAACCCGCTCGACCATCTCCCATTCGCGCACTCTTCCTCCACATCGCCGTCCCAAGCGCCGCCAGACCCACGTGTGCCAGCGCCGCCATCCTTGGTCTCGAGGAGCACCCATCCCCGCCATATCTTCATCGTGTGCAGCAGCCGGGCTACCTCTGCCTCTTCCAGCGTCGTGCCTCGCGGCCGAAAGAGGGCTGCCATGGCGGCGTTCGAACATGAACATCTGTTGGCCCGCATCTTTCTCCTCTTCCGATCTGTTATGTCCTGCAGCACGGGGCCATCAAGGTCTTCCTTGACAAGCCATCCACCAGCTGGAATCTGCCTTGAAGGTGCGTTCTCCTCCCCTGCTCTCTCCCGGGTTCCCCTTCTTGGTCTCTCTCTCATGGTACCTTTTCTCCTGTAACTAATTGGAAGAGGCAAAGCACTTGCTGCTAAAGCCCAGACGCGCATTTAGCTCGATCTAGGGTTCCGTCGTCGCGCTTCACGTCAAGACCACGCCGCCGCCACTACCAGTGATGAGACGAATGGCCGCCGTTCCATCCGGGTAGCAGGAGCTGCTTCTTCTCCAGCGCAAACGAGGTGATTTTTGGTTGCTCTGCCACGTTCTCTCCTCTGTTCTTTTATTTTGCTCTGTTCTTACACCCGGGTGTTTCTATAGCCGGAGAGCGCCACTTCGTCAGAAGGATGTCCACTGCCCATCGGACGCCAGCGCCACTTCGTCTGAACGCGACCAAGGTTCCCTCTCTTGCTACCTGAGTACCCGCGATTTTGCATCTTCTTACCGCGTCCACTCTGTTCTTAACACCCTTGTTCTGCAGTAAAGCACGCCGTCGGTGCCTGCCGGAATGAGGACTGCTGGCAGGGCCATAGGATGAGGTGAGGGATAATTTCGATCCGAATTTTTCCATGATTATCCGGTGTGTTGTTCTCCCGATTCACCTACTTTCGTCTTCGCAGGTTCAGATCTATTTCGCAGGTTCAGATCTATTATGCTGAATCAGCTTATGGACGCTCCTCCCATCAATCCTTGCATTGTCGACCCAGGCATCTGCAGCCATTCTGAAGGTATGTCAATTCTTTTCCTTTCAACCCCAACCCGATCCTGGACTACATCTCTCCCTGACCACACCCTGAAACTCTATTTCGCCCCTGGTGTAGATTGGGACTTTGAGTCGCCCAATAGCTTAGCTCTCTTTCAGCCTTGCATAATGTGTATCTAAGCATGTATTGATTAAGTAAATGTTTAGGTACACTTTCCTTCATAATAAAACAGAAAATGTTCAGGTTCATATGCAGTTTTATTTTAACCACAAGGCTGATCTCTTTAGTTTTTACGATTCTTTCTCTTGGCCTGTGATTTGCAGGGACTCCCAACAAATATCTTGTGATGCCATATGTGTGTGAAGCCAGAAGGTATTCCACCATCCCAATGTTTGCCACGCAGAAATTTCTGTAAATATACAATATGCTGATCCAATTGTATACCAGGCTTAAAGAACTTCCGAAATTTAAGAAGCATAAAATCCAAGAGCTTACATAAAAATAATTTTTCCATTAACTTGTGTCCTAGCTTCTTAGGTGTGCTTGTCTCAATGAATTACCACAGTATCTAATCTGGTCTACATATACATTTGTATTTTCATTTGTTAAACTGATTATTTACGGTACTATGGGAATTTGTTTCATATGTATGCACCTTGCACTCAACTTGAAACAATTAAATTATGTAGCTACAAATTCTTCTTCCGAACTAATGTTTAGCTTATCTAGCTACCAATTCTCTGGTACGATGTGGATGTGAAGAATTCATTTGTGCCATTCTGTTGTTTCAAGTTGACTATACTAACCATACCAAGTTTGCAATTTCAGCTTGCAGGCTACATTTCATGGGTGCATTTGCAAGCTATCAAAGTTTGTCGACCAATCTGTCTACAATTTTATTCCCTTAATTTTCTTGCTCCTCGCCGGGCTTACTAATTAATTAGTTGATTATATCATGCTTCCCTTCTTTCTGTACAGAGCATGTTGTCCATGGGCCATTACCGGATGATTGGACGGTGTTTCCCGTTGAGTTTCATAACAGTTTAAAAGGTACATTGGTATGTTTGTCTTGTCGGTTGGTTGTTGTTTCTAAGACTTCTGTTGCTGGTTGTGCGTATGACGAGTTCTATGTTGTTGCTTCGTCTAGCTTCTTATCTGCGGCGGTCGTACTATGGACCTCATAAATACCAGTGCCCAGATTGTGGTATGATATGAGCTACATCATGTAGGCATTACATGACAATGTGAACTGTAACTGTGGGGTAAAAAGCGAAAGAGATTTCTTTGATCGTTATTGGCTTGATCTTGCTGATGATATCCAGTACGGTATTAGGAAAGCTCGCCGTGACAGTAGCTATGTCGTCCCTGTAGAACAGCTTAAAGATATGTTGTTGGATGAGCTTACTGAAGTATTTCTTAGAAATGGTTCCCAAATTGGTAACTTTGATCTGCCTCCTAAATTGACATACGAAAACTCATCTTATGAAAACAGACTCCTCCAGGAAGAGACATCTTATGATTCTGCGTTGCTTGCAAAACAGGCTATTCTCTTATTTGCCAAACTTAATGCTGGTCAGGCCCGTGCCTTCAAGAAAATTGTTTCCGCTGTTCTAGACGAAAAACCTGAATTTTTCTTTCTTTCTGGATCTGGCGGGACTGGCAAGACTTTTTTATGGAATGCGATAGTCTCTTTTCTTCGAGGTGAAAGAAAAATTGTTCTCACCGTTGCCTCTTCCGGTGTAGCATCCTTGCTGCTTCCAGGTGGCAGAACCGCTCATTCGCGTTTTAAAATACCAATCCCATGCGATGAGACATCCTTTTGTGACATCAAAAGAGGTACCAATTTGAGTAGTCTTATTCAGAAAACTTCTCTTATAATCTGGGACGAAGCACTCATGGCAGACAGAAAGTGTCTCGGGTCTTTGGATAGGACCTTGCGTGATATTATGTCTGTTACTGACCCATTACGTGCTCATGTCCCCTTTGGTGGAATGGATGGATTAATGGGTCAACGATTTCTTAATTGTGCTCCAATTTTCTTTTGGCAGATCTGTGTGTTGAAGCATTTTTAGTGACGGGATTATGTGCTTTCAGTATCAACAATGAATGACGATGGACACCCACTTTATATTCTTAATCAAGTTTCGTGTTCAGAAATTCTGATCAGACTAGGTATGAGTGCATCAATTTTTTTATTTACCTGCAGTTCTAAAATACCCCGCAAATGCTCGACTCATCAGCCATGCATTTTCTAGATGAATGCCTACTCATGTGCTCAATATATTACTCTCCTTATGTGTACACACAAATCTTTTGGTCCAAATGTTTTATTGATTGAAAAAATGGGCAACAAGTACTTAATTATTATGTTTGAAAAGTACTCTTGCAGTGCTTCCATTACTATTATGCCTGCTCCTTTCTAGCTAACGATTATGCATATTATACTTTTCTAGAAATTTGAGTAACAGAGAAGGCTGGCTTTTGACATAAAAACGACCATAATATGCAGCAGCCATTTTCAGCATAGAGATGTCACTTCTCATATGGATTCTTTTTTTATTCATTGTTTTCAAATTACATCAGTCCATGATAATGATTCCTAGAAATTTCAGCATTAGGTGTTTCCTAAGTGCTGCTATGTATCTGCTGGGAAAAATACCATTTAATATGGTGCACCATAATATAGTTTTATATCCGCCGAAATTATATGCTTTCCTGACTATTTTTTCTTTCATACAAAACTGGAGGAGTATATATGAAACCTGGTTGGTTATATGTAGTTTATTCCTGAATATTTTTCCTGCAGGGCACGGTATCTTCCATTTTCATTTATCCGAGAGTAGTGCTTCCGCAGGCCAGGTTGTCTGAGCGTGGCTTTGTCCTCTCTAATGTCAGAAACCATGGTAAAGTCTTGGAGCCTATTTCCTCCTCTTGATGTTTCTTTCTATTTAATCTTACACCCCAACAAATCGCTTACGGGCTATTGGTATTTTAGTACGTACTGTAGTTAGCTAACTGCTTATATATTCAATTCTTAGCATTTTTAGTATATGTTACTTCATTTCTGCACTTTCAGTTCTCTATTTGCATTTGTAACTTGGAAGCATCAATGTTCTCGAATGCGGATATTTGTAGACCACAATCATTTGGTTACTCAATGGGGCGATGCACCTTGCTTATGGTGAAATTTTGGAAGCTACATTGCAGAAATTTGGTATGACTGTCGTTGGGTTCAGAAACAAGAAACATGAGTCAATCCTCTTCGGAGGTTAAATATGCATGCGCTACCTTCTTCTAAAGCTATTTTCTCGGGAGGATCAATTCTCAAAGTTACTTTTGTTTTCTTATTAAAACCAAAAATAATATGTATTGTTTACTGTGGTGTTAGAAACCTTCACTAGGAAATTTTTAATTAAACTTATATTTTTGCAATTATAGAATGGACAATTTGGGACGTTATATTTTTTGGTACGATAAGTAGTGAGTAGGTCTCATTCCACGGAAAAGATCAGAATATAGTCACCCAATTTATCATATATACTAGAATCGGAGAAGACGATCTTCAAATCTGTAAATTTTAAGTGTATGTGTTATTGATGAACCTCTGTGTCATTGCTGAATCTCCTATGCAGTGGTTACATCTTTGCTGCTCCAACCTGATTAATGGTATAGGTTCTATAGAGACTTACATCGGGGTATATTTTTTACGGTCCTCGGTATGTTGATTGAAATAACCAAATATTTTTTGCTAGAATAAAAATACATTAACCTCCCATGAAGATAAACCGAAGATGTCACATTTTACCCTTTACCAGTTCGTTACCCCGATGGATTTATTTTGATGAGAATAAACATTGCCGGTTTGACTTAAATAGCCGATATATTTGAGTGAAACTATAAATGTGTGGTGGGCGTTGTTCCACTAAGTGGAGCTTCGGTTGATGACCACATTGATGTGGATGGACATGTTATCCTCCAGCTCTTCTGGTAGTTAGTAGACCTGGTTACCTTTATGTTCCCAAGTTCCATGTGCACTAGAAATACCTGGAGACTGATGTTTAACTGTTTACTGCTTGCTGTGAACAAGACATCTGCCCTAAGGGACTTCCTGACAGCTGCACTGTAGGTTACTACGTACCTCAGTTGTGAAGACAAATTGCATACATATATTGCCATCCCCTTAGAATATCACTGTGGTTTCGCATAACGACGGGCGTCACGCCTGATTCCAACAAAGCGAAGATAAACAACAGGCAAGTAAGGTGACAACAAAATGTTAGAGAACACTGGAGACCTGAATGAATATGCACATATATTATGTTGTTCCTATTAAATTGGTCATGCTCGCAGTATGCCGGTTGATTATAGATGTTTCAGTCTCCAAATCTATCACCTGAACATGTTTGGTTACATCTTTCTTCACATGATCTGTTTTTCCAGGTTGTAGAAGAAGCCGTGCTTGATTTGGAATCAACCGCTATGACTGGATACATCGTTTTGCAAGGTTATTTTGTACTGCTACCCTGATGTCGTGATCTCAGCTGATTTGTGTTTGTGGCAGTGTATTTGCGTCTATCTGATCTTTGTGTTGAACTGGATTGGATTTGTAATTGGTACTGTAAACATCATCTCAATATTAATTGTCTTCTCACTGATGTTTCCTTATCTTTATCTTAATCAAGAGAACGATATGTCTTTCTGCATGGCCAAAAAAAATATAAATTAAGAGATTGGCAAATATATTTTGAATGAATATTTTCTGAATCAAGAGAATACAGTCGGTACCGATTTATTTTAGGAGTTACTTATAGCTGCAATAGGAAATAACCAAACATGTTTTCTGATCTCTGTTACTGAGCTTAATTTAACAGTTGTCTCTTCTATCCAAAAGAATGTAAAGTCCATCTTTGATTTTGCTGTATATTAGGAAAATTCGAGTGTAATTAAATTATATGAGATCAGCTGAGATCTAAGGTGACCTGGGCGATTGTGCTATTATTGTTCTTTTTAGCTTATATAGTTTTGCATATTAATTTGTTCTTATTAATCTCTTTAAAATGTGGGAACTACGGGCAAAATATTTAAAGAAACAACAAGCGCCGCGCGGCAAGCCGCGCTTCCAAAACTAGTAGTCCACACATGCATGACCTAGTTGGGATTATTCCCGAAGGAACAAGAAAACTCTACTCGGATCCACGGCGACAGCTTTCACCAGGAGCACATGGACCCGAGGAAGTCACTTCAAACATCCAGAACACAATCTTCGTAATGAAACAAAGATGGTTCTCGAAAGTTTCGGACATTAGTGCCAAGTGTTCAACATGAACCTCTTGCAACTTGGAGAAAATAGGAATGTCATCGATGGGCTCGACAACACGCTTATCAAAACACTCCAAGAAGAGGGGTTTCATATGATATATGAACAAGGCAGAACATTGGTCAGACCAAAGGACATGAAGGTGTACTTAGGCAAAACACCAGGAGTGAGACACCATCAAGATGGTCCTTGAATCTGGACTTGATTTGACGATAGCCCAAATCAAATCAAGGGTGAAAAGATAGCATGTCCATTAAGGGGATACTATCCTTCTTCAACACAACGGGAAACTAGACATCCCTTAACAGAGGATCAAGTTAGGCGGAACTCTTGTCTTTCAACTCTCCAAGTTGTTGTTTAAGCTCCACCAACTAGTCCAGGGATCCAGCAGGTTTCCTTGGATAAAAGAGTAGTTCAAACTACCCCTCATTTAGACATCATGGTCAGGTAACAAACCTGGTGATACTTCTAGAAAGACAACCAGAATATCACAACCTACCGATATGTCTCGAAGTTTGGAAGGAAACTTGCTTTTCAAAACACCCGATAAGGTCTTGAGAGCTTTGGTATGATCCTAACTCTCTGACCAAGGATATGCACCGGAAGGAACGGATTTGGTAACACAATCAACTTCAAAAAGAGACTGGGTGACCAGTAGTGCTAAGAAGGATACAGATGTTTCTGAGATTTTTCAAAGCAATACAATTTGTTAGGAATATCTGATGCACACATCGATGAGTAGACCCATCATTCTAAAGCATTAAAACTTGGAGGAAGGGAGAGTGAAGATGTGTGAGAGCATCACTTCATCATTAAGACCATGAAACACAACACAATCTCTTGATATATAGTAGTGTGATACTCGAAGGTGGAACAGAACAAAAGCTAATGAAACTTCTTTAGTCTGCGGATTACAAAATTTTGACCTAGTCCTGGAGATGAACAAGGTACTGGAGTTTGTTTCTCCTGACATCCCAAGGTGGAATGTTTTGACAGAAATCAAGAACAAATGCAACGGAAGAATCCAACACGGATATGCAAATTGATGCCCAAAACAACAGATGGGGATTTGAGAGCAACTGAAGGGGGAATCATGCTCAGAGGAGATCCTAAGATCAAGATGATGCACAGAGTCATACTCATTTGTAAAACCCATGCAAAAGAATTGGTATAGCAAAATCAAGAACAAGGATAGGGAATCATGAAGAACACTCTTGTTATGATTCCTTTTGATTCCTAGAGTAAACCTATGGCTATGAGAGTTGGAATTTACCTAGCCATCCCGAGGTAGAACAGATTCTTCGGGATCCAAAGAAACAGAACTTGGGTTAAAGGTCAGCATCCTGTACTGATAGAGTGAGAATCACATGGTTATGAAACCACATAACTCAACTCACCACAATTCAGCACATTCCGGGACCTTCGGTTCAAGTCCAAGGTTTAAAAACACGACGAAAGGAGTAACTACTATATGAGTGCCACAAAGGACACTACAATTAGCAATCACGAGGTATCTTTGGAAGGACAACGATAGCTCCGGAAGAACTTGAGCAGAGAATAACTGATACATTCGAGATGGAAAGCAGGTCTCGAGGTTCAGGATTTAGAAGTTTGGAACAGGAGTATGTGGAACTCACAAAACTCTGAGAGATTATGATGGAAAAGAAATCTCCCAGCTGAAACGAGAGATAACGGAATATGGAACACACACGACTCTAGAAACTTAAACACTAGGTCAACTTGGTTAAAAGACGTCCTTGCCAGAGAAGGCACCTATGTTTTGAATAATCAGAACCTTTTCAAATCAAAACAGGTAAGGAGACCCAGAGTTAGAGCGATACCAGATACGGAGTAAAAAGAATCCTAAGAAGGTTTTTCACAATCATTTGAAGTTTCAAAATAGTTTTCACAAACACTAAACTCGACATCGACCAAGCAATAAGGTTTTCCTACAGGCAGTCCTGCTCTGATACCAAGACTTGTCACGACCCCGGACCCAGAGATATACATACTGTTATGTGCTCCTAGCCATGGACTCACAAGGGCTTCAGGGTTACCAGCCCCGGCCGCAACAAACAACGGCAGGCAGACTGGATTCATCGGCACGTAGTCCGGATCCCCAGTCTACTACTCCTTGTATCCATGCTAGTCATAACCAACTATGCATATCAAAGCGTCCACGAATCGAATGAAACTGAAGGAAACGGGACCAAAGTTATACAGAGATGCTATGTGTCCAGAAAGTGCAACAACAATCGAGGGTTACTGGGGTTACCTCGCCCCAGGCCGATCACATCGACAGGCGGGCTCGGACATGGATCATCGCCTCCACAACCCCTCGACTGCGACAACTATGCAGGCATAGCCAAAACTGTATAACAATGAGCTCGAAACCAACAACCGATCAAAGCAGTACTCTAAACAAGAAACTTTATTAAACATGTGTTACTAGAGTATAGCTTACAAGCAGAGGTCACACGACCCAACATTACATCAGACAACGGAAGGCAAATTATGTTGCTAATCAACAAGAACCAAAAAGGCCTAAGAGGCCGCAACATAAGGCGACGTCCCAGCCCATAGATTCCAGGCTGCTACCTGGGAACCCCAAACTACTCGTCGATGTCCACGTTGAATCACCACCGATGGAGTTCTTCTCCTGAACCAAAATTAAGCAAACCTGAGTACGGGAGGTACTCAACAAGACTTAATTAACCTATTATATATCTGCTATTTCAAAAAGGGTTTCATGAAGGCTGATTTGCGTAAAGCAGTCTTTGTTTTCCAAATTGAGGAAGAATAGCACATCTCGTAGAAGGTTTTTCAAAACAGATGAGAAAGGTACTCAACTAATGAGATCATCATCTTCTTGTATTCCACCAAGTCTTTCTCATTCCCACACTATCTCATGCTACAAGAATCACCCCTCCCAGCATCTCCGGGGAGGCACCCTTCAATCATGGTTAACAAGTTTTAGTCATTCCGTTGAGGTTATCTATGATCACAGAATCCGTTGCCAAGTCGTCCGTAACCGTGGACACGGCTTCTCGAGGAGATTTATCCCTGCAGGGGGTACACTTTACCCACACGTACCATCCGACTCTTAACGCCACATGTACGCTCGTCCATGGAGCGCGGCAGAGGGTGGCTGGCCACGACCTTTACCTTGCTCGACCCTATCCATGAGTCAACCCAAACAGGGCCACCCCGTCAACAGGGAGTTGGCCACCTCCTGACGGCACCTGTTCTGTGAGTCGGGAACAAGATCCGTGTACGTCCATCACTTGTCCCGGTCACGCCCTAAGTTTTCTCCAAATCGTTTTCTGACTCACACGCAGATGGAAAGATCAAACTACGTGACTCATGGACGTGGCCAAACAAGTTAGTTGGTCGAGCGCGGTGTTAGGCCCCGCGTGTGGTTGCACGATCAGTCTTGGCTTCGAAGGCGAGAACTCGCTCCTAGGGGCATGAACAGGACAAAACGCCACAACCCATTGTGGCCTCACATCCATGTCGTTATTTAATCAAGTTTATCAAAGATAATACAATTCACAACAACCTGATATAAATGATTCGCGTATTGACCAGATTCATCAACCGGATGGATCAGATCACAACTAGGCATGGTTAAGCAAGACTCACATGGTTTAGCGGAGCGCGCACAAGCAAACCTATAGCTGCTAGGTGCAGTGGATCAGGATATCTAGGTTATGCAATATATAGGAGAACTCTATCTACTGACATCAAATAGTTTGGAACCGAATGCAAAGTACGAGATTCAAAACACGTTGAAACCATATATGAGCAAATAAGAGGTTATGCTTGCCTTGGTTAAAAGAAAACCAGATAAAGTCTTCAGGAGTAAGTGCTTGACTTGTCGGTTAAGATCAAGTATTCGTCATTGGGGTTGATGGCCTTCTCTTCGGAGTCACGTTCTACCGAGGGGAACAAACACCGAAAAGGAGAAAAACAATCAAACATGGCATCGATGCAATGCACAATATGTATGCGTGAGCAAGTTAATGCACTTAAATAAAGCCCTAAACATGTAGATAGGGTTGCTAGGGTTCGTATGTCAAATATGAAGTTTTACTGGAATTCGCCCGAAATAGACCCCGGAGGGGGTTTCGGACGGTTATAAAAGTGAGTACCAGTTTTAAAGCTCAAATGGGTTTGAAAACACCATAACTAGGTTGCATTTGTCATTTTGAGCAAATTGGTATATAACTTTTAATTTTCTGATTTTAGTGAATAAAAACTTATTTTTCTATTTTAAATGATTAAACAATATAAATAAATGGTCATTTTTGAACTTTGTCAAACATATATGAAAATGACATATTTGGATAGATCTCATTTTTCTAATCATTTCTATACTTTTATTTTATTTTTATGAGCAATATTTTATTAGTTATTGAATTTACCAAAATAAACCATTTTCTGGAATTTTCCTCAAATAGATAAAAAAAGGGGAAAATGATGTCAGGATGACATCATCCCTGCATCACCCAGAGATGAACTTCTCTGTTCCTATCAAATTCGAATGCCTTGGTGGATGATTCGTGCAATTGAGTTGGGGCCTAGGTAGATGGAGTTAGGGGCGACCATTGGGTGGCGGCGGCTGGCCGGATGTCCGCCGGAATCCTCGCCGGCGTGCAGTACCGCGGCGGAGGACGGCGGCCGGCGGTGCGCGGGCAAACCAGAGGGGCAGGGGATGATTGGGTGGCACCGGGAGGTGCGGAAGCTCACCAGGAGGGCTATGGTGGGGTCGGGGAGGCCGGGGGGGCGACGGTGGCGGCGAATCGGCGGCGGTGGCCGTCGCCGGACTTGGAGAAGATGGGGTCGGGACGGCGGTTTCCGAGCCTCCCTGTTCAATTCCTTGCATGAGGTGGGAGAGGAGGTCGAGGTGGTCCTATTGGTGGTCTCGGATTCCTCGGGGGCGGCCGGAGTTGCTGGCAGTCGGCGGCGGCCGGTGACAGAAGGTTTGCTCGTCGGTGGAAATATCACAGAGAGAGAGATAGGATGAGGGAGCGAGTGAGACCGAGGGAGAGAGGAGCAGCACGGCATCGACCTGAACTCTCCAACCGTGCAAGCAAGCGCACAGTCAGGAGGTGGCGATCGACGACCACGGCGCGGACACGCAGGTGCTTCTTCTGGCCTGAGGTAGAAGACAAGGAACATTTCCATAACCTCCTGCTTTTCCCAGAAATTGCAAAGAAGCCCCTGCAATTTTTAAAACATAACCTAAACAGATGTTTTGGGGACCTTTTTGTAAACAGAAAATTTGGCAAAAAAAACTTTTGGAAAGCTTATAAAATTTCCAACAAAACCATAACTTGGGTTGGTGCAATTGAAATACTTTTCACAACAAAATTTTGGAACCCCTTTTAAGTACTTTTTGTGAGATTTTCTGAAACAATTTAAATTCACAATTTAAATTTGTTAAAACATGGTTTAAATTTTTGTTTCATGCATGTATGAAATGGACACACACCACACACCCTAATGTATCAAAAATTGGGGTGTTACAAATCTGACCGGGCTGCCGCGGCACAGCGCGCTGTTTTGCGGCGACAGACGGGTCGTACACCTGCATCTGTTTGCTCTTCCCAGAGTGCACACTCTGGTCCCTCTCATTGCCAGGTAGCGGTGATGAGGCCTGATCCGTAGATCTGACCGCATGCGAATGCACCACCTGAGAAGCGCTAGCACCCGGATTGGCTTTCCGGAACTCCTCGTTCTTCCTGGCAGCCTCTAGCACTAGCTCATTGAGTCTATACTGCTATCTAGCGCGCGCGTCGCCAGCGAGATGCGGCAACTCAGCAGCTACTGCCGCTGCAGCCCTAAGAGTTTTGGCGGGGGTGTTGTATCTCGGCTTACCAACAGTGTTCAAACTAGCAGATTGGCTAGCAGCCCTACCATCTCTAGCCAGCTCAGCGCCGAAGTTGCGACGAGTAGTTCCTAGCTTGCTAGGCAGCCTAGAAACAGGAGTAAAGCCATGCGCTACGTTGTACTCATTTTGAGCTAGGTTAAGCTCAAGCCTAACCTTCTCCAGCTCCTGGGACTCCGCGAGTAGCGCCTGACGCTGCTGCTCGAGTTGCGCCTTCATGGCGGCGAGTTCTGCCTCGGTAGCTCGTGGCATGCCCAGCTGCACGGTAGCATCACCGCGAGCAGCTGGTATCGCCGTAGACGTGGAAGGGTCCACGTAACCCGGAATGTTGTGGGGCGCGTCGTAGGGCTTGTGAACCCTGGCGCCAGCAGGTTCCTCGATGACTCCTATCCTCAAGGTAGCGGCCGCGCCTTTCCCGGCATCGATAGCCGGGCCTGTCATCATCACCTCCATGCTGTCCGCCGAGCAGCAAGAAGGCTTCCCGCGGGCAGCAAGTACAGCAGGAGGATCTTCCGCGACGAGCACCTCCTCCGGGAACTCGCGGATGACGGTGGTGGCGACGTAGACCAGATGCGTGCCGAAGGAGAGCACCGAGCATCCTACCGGCACGAGCCTGCCGCCGAAATCTCCGGCGTTGTCGGTGACGAAGTCGAAGGAGCCGAATTTGTGGACAAGGCCACAGACCACGCGCTCCCCCGTAGCAGAAACGGGTCCCGTCCGAACATGAACTCCAGCCAGCGCCGCTGCTGGCCCCACGGTGGGCGCCAACTGTCGTGGTGGTATCACGGCAGATGCCATAGGATGGCTAAAGTGTTGGGGCCGATGGACGCTGGAGGTATCCGGGGAGGGATCGCACGGCGAGTAGCCGCGCGTAAGTAACACTGCAAACAACAAGATCTACCCAGGTTCAGGTCCCTCGTGTGGAGGTAACACCCCTACTCCTGCCTACCTCTCTCTATGTATGTTTTCCGAGTAGCCACAGTACAGTATTTGCCTCTTGGCCGAATAGCCACTCGGCTGTTCTCTCTAGCTCTAGTGCTGGCTCTTGCAATAAATGCGAACTGAGGCAACGTCCCTCGCGCAGGAGGGGGCAGGGCACCTTATATACTGGTGCCCAGCCGAATAAAGAAAGACTATAAGGTACACTTGATGGGACATGCCCACTGCAGGACAGCGCACGCCTCCGGCTTCTCGCTGACGCGGGTGCGGGAAGTCGCCGCGCCGTTCGGCAGATGGGACCTGTTCACCCTGTCAGTGACATAGAGTAGGCCCCTAGGCATGTCCTGTCGCCTCTGTCAGTGACAGGACTTGACAGGCGGCTACCTCACTGTAGCCACGCCGTAGCGCGGATAATCACGCGCTCCTTAAGTTGAGCCGCACGCTTGTACGTCTTGCAGGATACGCGGGATCCTGTCAGAACGGCTCCATTGACTTCTTGCCCGAGTAGGAAAGCAGCCCATCTACTCGGACCACCTGACCGCTACCCGATCAAATACAAACTTGCTCAATATCGCCTCTTGGGTCTTGGCCTTCAATACTTATGACCGGATAAAGACTACCGAGTAGAGGGTACCCGGGTAGCCACCAACCTGACCAACAGTACTCTGATCTTCGCCTTTATCACTTGCCTTACCCCTACTCGGGGGTAACCCCCCGACAGTCTTGGCTCCAAAATAGCCACCACAACAAAGATAATAAAATGGAAATAAATTCTAAGACATGATAATATGGGTGGATCACTATGTTGGGTTTTTTGTCAAAAGCACATGGTCATGGTCCAAGGTGTCCAAAATGGTTGGGAAATGATTTCTCTGGTTCAATGTTACTATTTGGAACATTTTTTCAAAAGGAACTATATTGAAAATATTTATAGAATTAAATCTATGTCAAAAAATACTCAAATAGACAATTTAATTCTAAAATCAAATTTAAATTGTTCAAAAATTATTTTGGAACATATGATATTAAAGTACAATATCCTAAGGTTTTCAAATATATTTTATTCGCATTTTTTGGATTTGTAGACTTTAAATTATGCCAAAATTCATCAAACGAGCATATTTAAATTTGAACCAATTTTAAATAGTTAATTTTAATATTGGCCAGAACTAACAGTGTCTACATGTTCAGCGATTTTCAAAAATTCCAAGTTTGTCGAATTTGGAGACATAGATCAAAAGTTATCAACAAAACAAGTTTTACAAAGATTCGACAATAGAAAGTGTGTGCACGTATCAAATTTGAATTTTCTTGATTCTAAAGTGTTCTACACAATGTGCTGATTTCAAAAAGTACAAAATCATCAAAATTGGACTTACATAACTAAAGTTATGGATTTTACAAGTTTTAGTAATTTTCTAGATTTTTAAAACAATTTAAATTGAATTTGACCGGGGCGTTGACTGGTGCTGACTGGGTAGGCCACGCGGCGCGACGTGATTGGTGCGGGCTGGCGGAGGCGCTGACTGTGCAGCTGACTGGGCTGGCACACGTGGCGTCTCCCGATTCGTCGACACCGTTTCGATTTGGCGATCTAATCTACGACGTTGAAATTAGATCGAACGACAGAGGGGAGCAGGGTGGGCTGGGCCGGCTGGTTTCTTTTTTTTTCTCCTTTTTTGTGTTGTTTTCTTTTCTCTTTCTTTATAATTTTTGAATAAAAGCTCCAAAACACCTCAAACAAAAACCATTTGTTTTGTAAAAACATTTCCTTTCATATGAAAACATTTGTGTGCTATTTTAACACACCTAAAAATAATTTTATTTTCAAAATCTGATTAAGTTACTAATAGCTACTTAATAGAAATAAGGGGGTTAAAAATAGAAATACGATTTAGATGATTTTTAGAAATATTTCTATGGTTCAAATTATTGTTTTTCTAGGTCCTTTAAAATATTTTCAACATATGAGCAAAACTCTAATAGTACTATGTGCTTTTCTAAATAGAAAATAGATGACACTTGAATTGGGGTTTAATATTATTCAGAGGAAAGTCAAAAAATGTCAGTATTGTTTCCATGTCCTTTACTTGTTTTCGTAAACAGAAAAACTTATATAAACACTTTATGGTTAATACTTGGTAAAATATTTGGAGAAAACATAATGGAAAACAACTTCTTTATAGAAACCAAATTATATTTTTAAGGTTTGCAATTAGGGAAAATAGTTTCTTTGGAATAGTTATTTGTTTTGAGGATTTAGGTTTTTAGAAAACAGAGGTATTTGGATTATAAATTCCAGTAGCATTGGAAAAACAATTAATGTTTACTTTGTGTTTGAGTTTCATTTGGTTTTTTGATGGCTTGCATTAGTAGAAAACAAAACAAAAATTAATTTTTTGTGATTTTTGCATTTTCCAAAAATTAGGGATGTTACAATTATGGTGTTGTGCAAGCTAAATATGTTGGTACTATTGTAGGTTTCATTGACTATACCATTTGGGTTCCAAAGACCCTTGTTCCTAACATGAGGGGACCCTCCTCGGGTCCTAACTCTAGTCAATGATCTCTTGCAGGACTATGCTTCCAGTGGGTCTAAATGGATAATTGATAGTGGATGCACTAGTCATATGACCGGAAGCAAAGAACTTGTGACGAAGTTGCGCCCAAATACTATTGATGCAACCGTCACCTATGGAAACAAGTCCAAGTCTAAGGTATCGGGGTTTGGCAAGGTTGTTATTGCTCTCGATATCACTATTGTGGACGTCATGCTTGTTGAATCCCTTGGTTACAATTTACTTTCGGTTCACGCTTTAGGGATGATGGTTTTCTCCGTATTCTTTGATCCTGATATTGTGGTCCTTTTGAGGAGCAAGACTCTTGACGTCACATACGTGGGACATGTCGAAAATGAGTTGTTTGTGGTGGACTTATCGAAGTCTACCAACTCTCAATCGATGTGTCTTTTCAGAAAGGCAGACGTGGGGTGGTTGTGGCATCGCCGCTTATCCCATGTCAACATGAGAACTTTGCAAAGTCTTCACAAAGGTTTCCTTATCCTCAGACTAAAAGAAAATGTTTCCTTTTCCAAAGATCGCGTTTGTAGGTCGTGTGTTTAAGGAAAGATGCATGATGCCGCCCATAAGGCCAAGACTATTATCTCATCAAAGAGGATCTTGGAGCTTCTCCATGTTGATCTCTTTGGTGTCTTGCCCGAGGCAAGTCTTGGAGGCAAGAAGTATTGCTTGGTGATTGTCAATGACTATCCAAGATACACTTGGGTTTATTTCTTTAAGTGCAAGAGTGAGACCCAACAAACTATCATCGACTTCTCCAACCAAGTGCAACGTCAGCACAATGTTCAAATCATGTCTATTAGGAGTGACAATGGCTCCGAGTTCAAGAACTACACTTTGAATGAATTCCTTAGTGAAGATGGTATTCTTCATCAATATTCCGCTACCTATACCCCTCAACAAAATGGTGTAGCCAAAAGGAAGAATAGAAATCTATTAAATATGGCAAGGACCATTTTGGCGGAGTATTCTTCTCCCTAATATCTATGGGCCGAGGCCATATCCACCACATGCCAATCCTCCAACCGCCTCTACATTCTCAAGGTCTTGGACAAAACTCCATATGAGATCCTCACTGGAAACAAACCCAATGTCTCCTACTTCCGTGTTTTTGGTTGTAAGTGTTTCTATTTGATCAGGGGTGTTCGGTTGTCTAAATTCCAATCTAAAACTATTAAGGGTATATTTGTTGGTTACGGTGCCGAATCCCACACTTATAGAGTCTTTGACAAAGCCTCACGGATTGTCATAGAATTTGTAGTGTGGTTTTCGAGGAAAATGATGGCTCCCAAGTGGCGCAATTTCATGTTTCTAATGTAGATGTTGAAATTCCTCAAGAAGCCATAGAAGGAGGATGGTGTGGGATTTTTCCGCCCCATTGAGGGACACCTTATGGAAACTCGAGAAGAACTATGCTCTACTCAATTGGATCCCTCCTCTACAATAGAAGAACATGCCAAGGAGCCAAGTGATGCACCTAACCAAGAACATGTTCAAGACCCTCCTCTTATTGACCAAGTTACTATGCAAGATGCAACCACTCCTATTATTCAAGCTAGTCAAGGTCAAGGCCAAGATCAACCTTCTTCATCCTCCTATCCTCAAGTTGAAGCAAGTTTTGAGGATGATGAGGATGATGATGATGATGATCGAGGTCAACAATTCTGTCAAGACGGGGACCCAGATGATCAAGTGATTCCTCCTTGCAATAATGAGGAGATCAAAGCCCGTCGGGCTAAATGGATTAGAAGATCTTTTAAGTGTATTGATGCATCCGGCAACAAAGTGTTGTAAGATATTCAAGCTAAAAGATACACAAGAAGGCAATTGGAAAACTTTAGTGAGCATCAAGCTCACATATCCATGGTGGAACCAAAGAAAGTGTTTGAAGCTCTTGAGGACTCTGATTGGGTAGAAGCTATGCATGATGAGCTCAATAACTTTGAGCGCAATAAAGTTTGGAAACTAGTTGAGAAGCCCAAGGATTGCCACAATGTTATTGTTACTAAGTGGATATTCAAGAACAAGCAAGATGAGCATGGTATTGTCATAAGGAACAAGGCAAGATTGGTGGCTCAAGGCTACATTCAAGTGGAAGCATTGACTTTGATGAAACCTATGCTCCCGTGGCTCGCCTGGAGTCCATCTGTATCCTTCTTGCATATGCATCATCACATAATTTCAAATTGCAAAAAATGGATGTCAAAAGTGCTTTTCTAAATGGTCCACTAAAAGAGGAGGTATATGTTAAGAAACCTACGGGGTTCGAGAACCCCAACTTCCCTAACCATGTCTACAAACTCTATAAGGCTCTCTATGGACTTAATAAAGCACCACGTGTGTGGTATGAGCACCTTAGAGAGTTCTTGGAAGACCGTGGGTTTGAAGTTGGGAAGATCGACCCCACCCTTTTCACAAACAGGGTAAAGGAAGAGCTTTTCATATGCCAACTCTATGTGGATAATATTATCTTTGGCTCAACTAACCAAGCTTTTAATAATGAGTTCTCAAAGCTTATGACTGACAGGTTTGAGATGTCCATGATGTGAGAGCTTAAATTCTTCCTTGGATTTGAGATCAAGCAATTGGCTCGTGGGACTTTCATTTGTCAAGCCAAGTACACCCAAGACATGCTCAAGAGGTTTAATTTCAAAGGTGAAAAAGAGAAGCCATCTCCTATGCAAGTCAAATGCCACCTCAAGCGTAATCCGGATGGTAAAGATGTGGACCAAAAGTTTTATCGTTCTATGATTGGTTCTTTGCTTTACCTTTGTGCATCTAGGCCCGATATCGTTTTAAGTGTAGGTGTTTGTGCAAGGTATCAAGCGGCTCCTAGGAAAGCCACTAGGTGGTGGTCCATGGGATCTTTCGGTATTTGGTTCATACCTCAAGGTTTGGTTTGTGGTACCCAAAAGGGGCACAATTTTCTCTCAAGGGCTACACTGACTCAGATTGGGCCGGTGATCAAGATGATAGGAAGTCTACTTCCAGGTCTTGCCAATTTCTCGGTAGGTCCTTGGTGAGTTGGTCTTCCAAGAAGCAAAATTGTATATCTCTCTCCACCGCCGAAGCCGAGTATGTTGCAGCCGCTAGTGCTTGCACCCAATTTCTATGGATGAGGCAAACCCTCAAAGAGTATGATGTTCACTTGGACAAGGTGCCTCTCATGTGTGACAGTGAAAGTGGCATCAAGATCTCCTACAACCCCGTGCAACACACAAGAACGAAGCATATTGAGATTCGTCATTATTTCATCCGGGATCATGTGGCAAGAGGTGATATTGAGCTAGCATATGTCCCCACCAAGGATAATCTCGCGTACATCTTCACGAAGCCACTTCATGATGCAAGATTCATGTTCATGAGGAATGAGCTAAATATCATTGATTCTAGGAGTTTGACTTTATGATCTTGCACACACCCCTATAGCTGTTACGTTTTTGGGTTTAGGTGTAGGCATGGAGATAGGGGGTGTTATCCTAACACATTGGGTTCTCCCTCCCCCCATTATGCCCAAAGCAAAAATTCATTGTTATCTCTCTATTTCTAATGTTGAATTGTGAGCTTCAATGTCGAGAATTGGCAATGCACCCAAGATATATCTTCGCGGTGTCATACCATGATCTCTTACATGGTGGCTTAGGCCACCAACCTCTTTTATTGAAGAGATGAGTCTTATTTGGATTTTATTTGACCTCTTTCTCTCTTTCTGAGTCCTTGTTGGCGTTTGGGAAACACACACTCTTTTTTTTACGAGTTTTGTTTTCCTTGCAAAAGTTTGAGTGTGTAGTACCATCTCAGTTTGAGCTCTTGTCCCAAGCCTCATGTTTTTCCTCCCAAACAAATTATGTTCCGAAACTTTTAATCCTATGATCTCTTGATGGAAGGAAGGAAACCTGGCTAGCGGTACTACCGCTAGTTGCAGCGGTACTACCACTGTAACTGATAGTAGCACCCAGTGCACGATACTACCGCTGCAAGAGTCCATGCCTAGCACAAACTCCAGGAGCGGTACTACCTCACCGTACCGGTAGTTCCAGGTAGGCGGTACTACCGCTGAGCACAGCGGTACTACCGCTGCGGTCGAAATCGTGAGGTTGAATATGGATCTGGGAGAGGGAGTTACTCTTTTTACCTCCTTTCTCCCTCATTCGCCCCCCCCCACACACACACACAATATCTTTCCACCACCGCTCCTCCCATCCACCGGGGAAGGTCCTCTCCGGCCATCGAGTGCTCCTCTCACACCGGAGGAAGGACGGGGATCACCTCCAACCTCTTCTCCATGAAGATGAGCTCCGGTAACCCATCCTAACTCTCTCCTTCAAGTTGATCTCGTGAGAATAAGTTGTTTTCTGGTTCTAGAGATCTCCTAGTCTAGAAGTGGTTTGATGTATTGCCTAAACGTTTAGATTCCTTAAGATTTTTTAGTGCAATTGATCTAGATTGGAATCGGTGGTACCTTGGGTACTATGGTAGATCCGCCACAAGCGTTACTACCGCTATGGCTGGGACTGCTGGAGCTTTGGTCTTGTCTTTGAGAACAACCTTCCCTTCATTTTCTTCTCTTGGCTCAAAAGGGAACTTTTTGACAAAGTTATTTACACTTCCAAAATTATAGCATGTCCTTGGCCGCTCCCCCTTCTTCTTATAGTTCTTTTTTCTTGGGGGTCTTGGAGCACCGGTCTTATGAGCTTTCCATATCTTCCAATAGCCATATATAGCAAGAGCAACACACTTGTGAGCACCCTTGTATGTGTCCTCATAGTCCTCCTCCTCATCATCATACTCTTCAACCTCTTCAACTCGAGCAACCGCTTTTGACTTCAAAGCTGGGTTGTGAGACTTTCCCAATCCTCTTGAGCGGGCAAGGGCATCATCGGCACTCTTGTGAGATAGAGATATGGAATTGAACTCACTAAGAACACCAATGGAATTGAGAGAGTTGTAGTCCGTCCTTGTACGAATGCCCGTGGAGAGGTTCTTCTCAAAAGGAGTGATGGCCTTAACAAACTTCCTCTTGATCCACTCATCGGTAATCTCCTCTTTTCTGAAATCCCTCAATTGATTTGTGAGGGTGACTGGTGCAGCGT
>JAPCYS010000861.1:0-64562 GCA_028641055.1 Alopecurus myosuroides | reverse complement strand
CGCCATTAATCGGGGGGCGACCGAGCGATGTGTCCATGACAAAAAGGGGCCCACCTGTCGGATGGTATGCCTGGACAATGTATATCACCTCTGAACGGACCCGCAAGTTTGGAGTGTCTCTAGGGGTGTCGGACAGAAAATGTCCCGGACCGAGCACTTGAAGGGTGCCGCTATGGACGATTTTCGTGTCAGATCCCAAATAGACTTTGGTGGGACATTTAAAAGGAACAGACGGAGATGCTTTAATTTAGCTAGGTCCTTAGTCTTTTCTTGTCTCAGGTGTTGAGTTTAAGATGACCGTGAATATTTCCAAATGAGGCGAATGGGATGAGATAGGCGTAGGTCTTCCTAGGCCAACCCAATCTTAGGTCCCCTTGTGAGCTCTCGAATGGTCATCCAATGTTCAGAATTTAGCAAAAACGCATTTTTTTATCCCTCCGATTCCCTAGAAGTTAACCCGCACTCTACATCGGCCCCACTTAAACGAAGGGGTATATCGTGTTGCTCCCCGCCTTCTCAAAATTTACACTAAAAATGCGACAGTAGTGATTTACTCTCACTATCACAACAAATTTATGAGTAATACAATAAAATTTCACGTCTCGTGTATAAAAAATACAGTAATGCAACAAATTGTCGTAAATATTTTGAAAACAAAAAGAATGCTAAAAAGGTTTAAAAAGAATAAAATGTTTTTTACAGACTGCTTTGCAACAAAACTCGCCAATAATTGTAATAAAAGTCACAGACGATTAAAAAACATGTCTTTTTGTTTGCAACAAAAATCATCACCTATTTTAACAAAAATCACAACCTATTACAACAAAACATATTAAAAAATCTTATTTAAAGATGGGCAAGTAACATAATATTTTGCCATAGATTTATTTGCAATAAAAATCATCAGGTATTTCAATAAAATATACAAATGATAACAATAGAAAATCACTTGTTTGCAACATACCCCGCGATACAGTACGAGTTGTTGCCGAGTTGGATACGAATTCTACCTTGTCTAAGGTTTACCCCCATTTATATATCTCATGTAAGCCGCCGTTTAGGATAAGTCGAAAGTTGTAAATCTCCGGCTTTTGCCGAATGGTAGTATAGGTGTCGTGGTGGTGTCACGGCAGATGCCATAGGATGGCTAAAGATGTGGGAACGATGGACGCTGGAGGTGTCCGGGGAGGGATCACGCGACGAATAGCCGCGTGAGGTAAGATCCACACAACGCAAACAACACGATGTACCCAGGTTCAGGGCCCTCGTGAGGAGGTAAAACCCCTACTCCTGCCTTTCTCTATGTATTATGATGTCTCTCCGAGTAGCCACAGTACAAATGGTATCTCTACCGAGTAGCCTATCTCTCCTTTCCGAGTAGAGCTAGGTCAAGAACTTAGGGTTTCTAGGGCTCCAGAATGAGCGTAGAGCAAGATCCCTCGCGCAGGAGGCGGCGGGGCACCTTATATACACGGTGCCCAGCCGGATACGTCCAAATCTAGACAAGTGTCGACACAGTGTGCACATCGTCCTTTCTCCGAGTACCCGCTGACAGCTTTGGTTCCTAATCTTGGCTGCTTCCGTAAAGTCGTTGGGCAAAACTAGGGGACAGACTGGTATCACTGTACCTAGGCACAGAGTAGGCCCCCCTTATCCTGCCACGGCCTGCTTCCATGCTGTCACTGTCAGGCAGGCCGGTCCCAGATGAACAGTAGTTCGAATGCTACCAAGTACGGACCCAGGATACGCGGGATCCTGTGTCAGAACGGCTCCTTTGACTTTCTGGCCCGAGTAGGTTCCCGCCAATTGTTCCCGCCAATTGTACTCGGGCCAACCCTTCTACTCGGAAGGATAGAACTTGATTGATATCTCCTTCTGGTCATCTTGAGGTGAGACCGAGTAGCAGTCGACCGGGTAGCGAGTACCAGGTAGTCGGCTACTCGACCAAACCTCTCTTCTGTAAGCTGCCTTTACCACCTGTCTTTACCCTACTCGGGGGTAACCCCCCGACAGCAGTCCCCGAAGCTGGTTGAGTCTTGTGAACTTGTTCACTAGGCTCTGCCAGCTTAAAACCAGCCTTTGCATCTCAGCCCTTGAACCTCAAGATGCCGAGTAGAACCTCCGAGTAGCTATCTGGAAAGTACCTTGAGTTTCCTCTTTCCCGAGTAGCACTTGCTTTCTACTCTGGAACGGAAAAAAGAGACTTAGAGAAATTTCTTAGATTGAGCCTCTGCAGCCAGAGCACAATCCAGCCCTTCGCGCAGCAACTGCACACGTGTCAAGCATCCACGACCTTGTCGTTTCGTTGCCCAGGACACGACCTGCCACGCGTCCAGTTTTCACGCAATGGGCCCACCGGCCGTCATGTCCCATCAAGTGTAGTTATAGGCCACGATTCGGTGGTGGGATCAACTGTGGCCATTACGCGCGCAACCGGCGCTTGTGTGCGTTTCTAGCCGGCCACAGGATCCACCACACGCCACAATCGATCCCACTTCCACGATGGTAACGGTAAACTCGCGGAGGAGATATAAATACCCCGCCGGTAAATTCCTTTTCCCCTCCCCTTGCACTATTCCTTCTTCGTCTCCTGCTCTTCTCCGCCACCGAGCTCTCCGCCGCCGCGCAAGCTTTCGCGCCGCCGCGGACTCAATCCCCCAACCAACTCCTTCGATTTCTTCCACCTTCCCTACTCGCAACAATGGCCAAATCCGGCTGGGCCGGCTCCTCCGTCACCGCGGAAGATTGCGCCTGGCTCGTCAATACCAGGCGAGTTCCTCCCGGCGTGGAGTGCCGGGCACCAGACGGTGAAATCGTGCCATCCCCGCGGGAGGGAGAGCGCGTCGTCTTCCTGGCGCATTTCGAGCGCGGGTTCGGATTGCCCGCCTCCGATTTCTTGTGGAAGTTCCTCAACCACTTCGGCATCCAGATGCACCATCTGCCCCCCAATGCCGTCGTCTTCCTCGCCTACCACGCCGTGGTATGCGAGGCCTTCCTCGGCATCCGGCCCACGTGGGAGACGTGGCTCAGGTACTTCCACCTGCGCCAGCAATCCACCGGGAAGAAGGACTCAGCGGGCGTCGCCCGCGCCACCGACACCGGCTGCGCCATGATGGTGCAGCGGTCCGGGACGAACCATCCCCGCATCAAGGGGCTGGACTCCGTCAAGCTATGGCAAAAGACGTTCCTCTACGTCAAGAACGTTGCCGCCGCGGAGGGAGCCATCGTGGATGATCGAATCAACTTGCCCGTTTGGAGCAATCGCGCTCCAATCGGGATGTACTGGACAAGCCCGTCAATGACGATGACGCCATCGAGATGGAGAATAGACTCGGCTGGTTGAAGGCGCAAGGTCTCAAAGATGACGATCCGGTGGCCTGCTGGATCCAGCGCCGAGTGTGCTGCCCTTGCAGGAGCGCTGCCATCTCATGTGTTACATGGGAGGCCCCCGCGACTGCACCAGGACCACCACCATCGAGATCGACAACATCGACGTTCCCTGGCACGCAAGGAACATCTTGACGACGAATCTTGGCGACCACTGGCAATACGGGTTTGTCCCGTACAGCCGTACAAAGCCAATTGAGCGGGTACGCCTTTCTTACTTTGCTCTCTGCATTTACTTTCCGAGTAGATAACTTCTCCTTCTTGCATCAATTAGCAATTGCCTTGCGTTCCGAGTAGGACATCTAGCCGAATCGCCTTGGGCTTAGTATGCTTTGTGTTTGCACGCCTTGCCGGATAGCCTACTCGAGAACGATTCTTAGGCTCGATGTGCTTTATACCTGCACGCCCTTCCGAGTAATACCTTCCAGCAAACATGCTTAGGCTTAGTATGCTTTGTGTTTGCACGCCTATCCGGGTAGAATGCTTAGTAAACTGCCTAGGCTTCGTGTGCTTTGTACCTGCACGCCTATCCGAGTAGAATTCCTTCCTGGTACTCGGCTAGTCTGTGATCCTTCTCTGCTTTTCAGGTCCTCACTCGCCAGATAATCGAGAGCTGCGAGGTTTTTGAGGGCAACTGGTCTCCTGATCGTGAGGAGGATGATGTGCCCTATTTCGATGCCGCGGAGCAGCCCAACCTTTCTCGCTCCCCCACTACCGACAAGCGCGATGCTCTCCGCACCTGGTCTGATGAAGACTTTGACGGTAACTACACTTTCACTCTGTTTGCTTCCGAGAAGTACCAGTCCCTCGTTTGCTGTTTCTGATTCTTTCCTCTTTTCTCTTGGATTTCAGATGAAGTTGCCGCGGACAAGGACGACGAGGGACGAAGAGAACGAGGGCGATGCGCCCCTAGTCGTCAAGCCCCTGTCCGTCGCTGCTCCTGACCCGCAAACGGGCTGGTAGCGGAGCACCAGCGCCTCCTGCCAAGAGGAAGAAACCCGCCGAGAAGAAGGTGGTCGTGAAGAGGTCCAGACGAGAGCTCAAGTGCACCACCGCGTAAGCCCTCTTCTCGGTCGCCTCCCTTCTCGCGCTGTGCTATTTCCCCAATCTTCTTCTAATTTGTGATTTCCTTTTCTCTGCAGACCTCCTATGGACGCGAACGCAGCTCTCGCGTCTGACCACACTAAGGAAAAATCAGTACCTCTGGTCAATCTGGATGATGATGAGGACGACACCGCCAACGCTGCTGCTGCCAATCCACAGACCGCCGGTGCGCAAGGAGCAGCGTCTGAACCAGCAGCACAGGACACTACCCACGATGAGAGACCCCCTTCTCCTCCGGCTAGCAATGCCGAGGAGAACCAAGATCAAGTGATGCAAGACAACACCGCCGACGAACGGCCAGAAGCAGGCAAGAGCAGCCCGCCACAGGGGCTGCTGCACAAGAGAGCCTCGCTGCGAGCAGCGAGTAGAAGACACCCGCCGCGGATGCCACCATAAACGCTTACCCATTGAGCAGCGTGCAACCGGGCGTGACACCGAGTAGCGCCCAGCCAGGAGCTGCACAAGGCGACGGATCTGCGGCACCAACTGCGCAAGGCCCTACACCACCAACTGCGCAAGGCCCTACACCACCAACTGCGCAAGGCCCTACACCGCCAACTTCCTCCTCGTCGCCGCAGAGTAAGGACGCATCCAGCCCTCCTGCCGGGCGAGTAACCAGGCAGCGAGCCTTGGATGCTCTGAAGGATGAGGTTGTCAGAAGGGCAGCCGAGAAGGAAGCTGCTGAGAAGGCCAAGGCTGAGAAGGAAACTGCTGATAAGGAAGCTGCTGAGAAGGCCAAGGCTGAGCAGAAGAAAGCCAGGGCTGAGCAGAAGAAGGCCGAGAAGCAAGCTGCCGAGAAGGCAGTCGCCGAGAAGGCGAAGGCCAAGACTGATGGGAAGAAGACTGAGGATCCCGAGAAGAAGAGGGTTGAGAAGGAGCAAACGAAGAAGCGGGCCAGAGACCAGAGTACATCCTCAGGCGGAGCGCTCGTGATCCACGAGTCCGGCCCGATTCCTGCTGCGCTCTCTGCAGACGCTCGCGCTGCTGGTCAGCCTTGCTACCCGGAGTACATGATTGAGGTTAGCCATCAGCACTCCATCGGCTTCCCTCCGAAGGACAAAGCTTTAGCTATCCAGAGGGGAAGGAAAGTTGTAGCCATGAACTCCCCTCCTCCAGATCCAAGCCAACCCCAGTCTGTCAACATCGCTTCTCGTGGAGTCCAAGACAAACCAATAACTTCCAAGGGTCTTGAACAGGTATTGGACACCGTTGGCCACATCAACGCCAGGTGGGACAGCAGGGTTCTCGGGGAGGAGAAATGGCACGGCCTGACCCTTGGCGGCATCGACCACATGCGCGTGGATTGGAACAAGGTCGATCTGGGACACAAGCCCATGTCCGTCTCCACCGAGACCGCAACCCTCGCAGCCAAGATGTTCCTGCACCGCAAGAACGCCGAAGACATCGAGCAGTCCTATGCAGTAAGTCCTTCTTGCCTTTTCCGAGTTGAAATTTCTTCTCTTCTATTCTTGCAGCTTCTCGGTCTTTCTCTCTCTTCCTTACCATCACCCCCAGTCCCCGAGATTCGGGTCGAGTAGACGGATACTCTCCGAGTAGCCTCCTACTCGGGCTGAATCTTCTCTGCTTTGCCTAACTCATTTTTCTCGTTTCTCAGGATAGCGTTCTTAAGCGGACCCACTTATACCGCATTCTTCTCTGGAACCATTCCATCGCCAGGAGGCGAATTGCTGCATTAGAGAAGGAAAGGCAGTTGCTGAGGCAGCCAGCAAGAACGCCAACGACAGCACCCAGCAGCTGGCTGAAGTACAAGGTACGCTTTTAGCTACGCGGTTTCTGCGTTTTATGTTACGCCCGCTTCTGCTTTCTTATGCGCTAACCTTCCTTCTCTGCAGAAAAACTGAAGGCCTTAGCAGACGAACATGAGAAATGCCGCAGCTTCGTGGAGAACTCCGAGGCCACCATCAAAAGGCTAGAAGGTAATTTGTTGTTTACTCGGTTCGATCTTGAATCTGTTTCTTCTCTGCTCCTCTGCTAACCTTCTATCTTTCGCAGAAGATCACAAGTTGTTTGCTGAAGCACACCAAGATTGTGTCAAGCCAGCAGAGGTGCAGAAGCAGCTGTCCGACCAGGCCGTTGAGCTGTTGAAGGACCACACCACGGAGACCGAGAAGCTGCAACTCCAGTTGCAAAAGGCACTCCAGGATGCCGTCAAGATTGGCGCCGAGAGGGACAGAGCCATTGCCGAGAAGGCCAAGGCCGAGACAACTTTCCGAGCCAAGGAGAGGGCCCTTGAGCAGGAATGCGAAACCTTAAAGAAGACCAACGCTGATCTCTTCGCTCAGATGGATAGCTTGCGTCTGATCCAAGAAAAGCACATTTAACGAGGGAGTCCTGGAAGACCCAGCTGCAGCGGCTGCGCAACGAACTGTCCGGTAAGTCTTTTCTTCGCTCTTTTCTTCTCGGTCATATTTCTCCTCGGTTTTCCTCTACTTGGTTCTTCTCTTCTCGGTTCTGAAGTTACCACATGCTATTTCAGAGATCTGGCCTCATCTTGATTCCCCTTCTGTGCCTATGGTGGCCAAGGCCAAAGCAGCTCGCCTTGCGAAAGGTGAGGCAGCAGATACCAGAGCCGAGATCGAGGACAGCTTGCTGGTGCTCAACAGCTATTTCGAACAGCTGGCTGGCGTCGGAACTGACCTGGTGCACGAGGGCTTTGAGCTCCACAGGCTGTTTTGGCCTCATGATGATCGGCCAACCACCATGAAGGGCCTAGCCTTCAAGCTGAAGAATGTGAAGAAAGAGTTGAAGAAGTGGCGTGCCTCGGGCGCCCGTGCTGGTGCAGACGTGATGCTTCTCTGCATAGCATCCTGGTATGAAAACCTCAACATGCAGCTCATCCGCGGGAAGCGCAACAATTCCAAGTGGGAGGTAGATCCCGACTGCGTGGCCACACGCAAGCAGATCGCCTACGAGGTCGCGGAGTGCGCCGAGACGGAGACCTTCATCGAGGGCCTCCCCGAGCCCGACACCGAGTACGAAGAGGAAGAGGAGGAGGACGACGAAGTGGAATCCGACTTGGAAGGCCTCTTCGAATCTCCTGAGGGCAAGGCCGGGAAGGGGAAGAACGTCGCCTCGCGAGTAGCGATGAGGACGAGTACGCCCACATCGACACCGCCGCACTCGACTTTGGCACCTCCTCAGGTGCTGCTCTCGACGACACGGTGCCCCCTCCTGGCCAAGCTTCAGGCTCCTCTTCGGCTCCAGGACCCGTCTCGGTGGCCACGGCCACTTCTGAGCAGGCGGCCACCCAGGATGATGCCGAGATTAAGGAATCCGCCCCCGTCCAGACCGAAGGAACAGCTGCCACGACCGCCACCGAAGAAGCAGCAGCCAAGGCCAGCGCCGAGAACACTGCCTCCTCATCTTGAAGCAACCTGCACTCTTTTTTACTCGAAAACTTATCAGATCCCCGGGATGCCGGGAGAGATGTAATAGACTATCTTTTTTTGTTGCTACAGTTTTTATGCCCACTCTGTTTATTTCGACATTAATCATTTGAACGACGCTGGCTTAATGCCGAGTTGCGTTTGCGAGTCCCCGAGTTGCATTTCTTATTCACCCTATCTTTTCATCTCTGCTCTACCCGCGACTTGTCGCTTTTTTGGTATTCGAGTCACAAGAATCAAGTAGTAGGGCTGCAAATACTTAGCTAGAACAATCATGGTAACGCAGCCCATCACTTAGCCGAGAAGACGAAAACAGGTAATAAAAGTGAAACAATCTACTCGGTTCCTGCACTTTCTTCCTTAGCGATTTTCGTGTGCTCATTGACCTTTTGCTTGTTCTCTTGCTTGCCATGAAGCCGGGTTTCGGACGCAGCAGAGTCGAAGAGTTGGCAAGGTTTAAACACAGTACTCAATGCACTTATGAGTTCTGAAGTGGAGCCGAATAGACAAAGGACCAAGCCGAGTAAAACACTTAGAGCAAATTTGGACGGGCAGTCCCCGAGAACAATTTCAGATTGCAGAGTAGAATTTCAACTCGGATAAGGGGGTACATACACATTTTTGCTTACGAATGAAACGACGAAGTAGAGCTACATTCCAAGGGCGCTTGGTTTCCTCTCCAGCTTTATCTGCCCTGTTCGCCTGCGATGGGCGCACATCTACAAGATAGTACGCGTCATTGTGCAGCGCTTTGCTCACAATGAAGGGCCCTTCCCACGGAGGAGACAATTGTGCATCCCGGCTGTGCGCTGCACCAGCCTAAGGACCATGTCTCCTTCTCGGAAAACCCTTGGGTTCACCTTTCGGCTATGATAACGCCGCAGGTTTTGGTAGATAGCCGAACGTGACAGAGTCAGCTCTCTTGCTTCTCAAGCAGGTCAACGTCGTCTTCTCGAGCTTCTCTCGCCTCCACCTCAGTTAGAGGGCTACTCGGGGGGAGTCTGCTCTAAGTCTATTGGCAACACGGCCTCAGCCCCGTATACCAAGAAGAATGGCGTGTAGCCGGTTGACCGGTTAGGGGTAGTCCTTAGACTCCACAACACCGCTGGCAACTCTTCTAGCCAACACCCAGGTGTTTTCAGCAATGGCTCAATCAGCCTTGGCTTTATGCCTGCCAGTACCATCCCATTTGCTCTCTCAACTTGCCCATTGGAGGCAGGGTGCGCGACTGACGCAACGTCTAGTCGGATATGCTTATCTCTGCAGAATCGCACCATTGCTCCCTCTGCAAAGTTGGTGCCGTTGTCGGTGATGATACTGTGCGGGTAGCCATATCTCATGATCACATCCTTCACGAACTTCACAGCTGTGACCCCATCGCACTTCCGAATAGGTTTTCTCGATCCACTTGGTGAACTTGTCCACCATGACCAAGATATGTGTCATATTGCCTTTTAGCCGGCTTGAAGGGGCCAACCATATCCTAGCACCAAACGGCAAATGGCCATGTGATAGGAATTGTTTTCAACTCGGAAGCAGGCATGTGAATCTTACTTGCGAACATCTGGCAGCCGCACTTCCTCACGATCTTCAGCTTGCTGCAGTGCAGTGAGCCAGTAGAAGCCATGCCGAAAAGCTTTCTTGACCAAAGCCGAGATGAGGCGTGATGCCCACATTCCCCTTGATGTATCTCCACCAGGATTTCTTCTCCCTCTTCCGGGCTCACACAGCGTTGCAGCACCAGTGGCACTTCTCTTGTGCAGCACATCTCGGACTATAGTGTAGCCCTTGGATCTTCTCTGAATCTGCCTCGCAGTCACCTCATCTTCAGGTAAAGTACCGTCCCTTAGAAAGGATATGGGCATTGCCCAACTCGGTGTCTCCCGCACGGGAAACACTGGTTCGTCCATTTCCATTGGGGCAGGCTCTTGTGGTTGCACAGGAGGGGTAGGAGCGCTTCTTTGCAGCCCTGACCGATTGGCGAGAACTTCTTCAATGAATGCGACAGCTTCTGGGTTGAGGGCGGCAGTCCCCGAGTACGGAGTGGCAGTCCCCGAGTAAGGAGTGGCAGTCCCCGAGTAAGGAGTGGCAGTCCCCGAGTAGGGAACGGCAGTCCCCGAGTAGGGAATGGCAGTCCCCGAGTAGGGAACGGCAGTCCCCGAGTAGGGAATGGCAGTCCCCGAGTAGAGGACGGCAGTCCCCGGGTTCCCTGCAGCACTCTCCCAGTCAATCTCCATTGGGTCAGATTCTTCACTTGGCAGAGAAGGAACAAAGATGGATTCCGAGTTGGGGGAAGGCTTGATGGATGGCTTCCTCAAATGTTCCAAGGCAATCCCTGCCGGGATGGACTGCCGAGAAGATCCCAACTTGGATAGCTCGTCTGCCGCTTCGTTCTCTGCTCGGTGAATGTGCTGGAACTCACAGCCTTCAAAAAACCCAGTCATTGACTGCACCAAGAAACGATACGATGCCATGTTGGCATCCAAAGCATCCCAGGTACCCGAAACTTGCTGCACCACCGATCCGAATCATAGCATATAATGCGCTGCACACCAACCTTTGCTACTCGCAAACCATGCACCACTGCCTCGTACTCGGCTACATTGTTGGACGCCTTGAAATGAATCTGCAACACATACTTGAGCTGATCTCGCTTGGGTGACGTGAGCACGACGCCAGCACCAAGGCCCTCCTTCACTTTCGAGCCATCAAAATGCATCCTCCAATAGTTGGAAACTGGAGCAGGAGGTTCATACTGCATCTCGGCCCAGTCCACAAGAAATTCCGCCAGGACCTGAGACTTGATTGCTTCTCTTCTCGCGTACGCGGGAGCGTACGCGGCTAGCTCAATCGCCCACTTGGCTACTCTGCCACTCGCCTCCTTGTTTCCCATGATATCCGAGATGGGAGCAGAGCTCGCGACAGTAATGGGGTGCTCCTGAAAATGTTTCTTCCTGGCGCCAGGTACACACCATATGTCATCTTCTGGTAGTGCGGATAGTTTTGCTTGGAACTGGACAGCACTCACTGAGATAATAAACTGGGCGCTGCACACTCTTGCCTTCTTCTTCTCGCGCTCCACCACTATCACCACGCTGACTACTCGGTTAGTCGCAGCAATGTACAGCAGCATAGGCTCCTTGGGTAGCGGACTAGCCAAGACGGGAGCGCTAGCCAGCATTGCTTTTCAACTCATTGAATGCCACGTCCGCTTGCGGAGTCCAGACAAACTTGTCACTTTTCTTCATTAGCTGGTACAGAGGCAGAGCCTTCTCGCCCCATTCGGCCCAGAAGCGCTCAGAGATGCCAGACAACCCGTGAACTTTTGCACATCCTTCAGTGATCTCGGCAAAGACATGCTCTCAAGCTTTTCTTAGAAGGATTTGCTTCAATGCCCGACTAGAAACCAGAAAACCGAGTAGCTTTCCAGCCGGTACACCAAAGGTGCACTTACTCGGATTCAGTTTCATTTTGTACTTGCGTAGGTTAGCAAAGGTTTCCTCCAGGTCGGCAAGCAGAGTATGTGTTTTATTCGTTTTGATGACAATGTCATCTACGTACCTGACATTCTTGCCGAGCTGGTCATGCAAGCATTTCTGCATGCTCTGATAGGTTGCACCCGCATTCCTCAAGCCACACATGACACGATAGCAATAAGCCCCGTACGGGTAATGAAAGCAGTCTTTATTTGATCAGCAGGGTTGAGTGCAATCTGGTGGAAACCAGAGTAAGCATCTATGAAAGACAACAGTTCACAACCAGCAGTGGAATCGATCACCTGATCGATGCGAGGTAGCGGGAAAGGATCCTTGGGGCATGCCTTGTTCAAGTCGGTGTAGTCGACACACATGCGCCATGCAGTGGCAGCCTTGGGATCTTCCTTTTTCTTTCGACCCATGACCGGGTTGGCTAACCAATCCGGATGCGCACTTCCATGATGAAGTTACTTATCAGCAGCTTGGTGATCTGATCACCGATGGCCTTCCTTCTCTCATCTCCGAAACGGCGCAAAGCCTGCTTCACGGGCTTGGCGTCAGGACGCACATGCAAAGAGTGCTCAACCAACTCCCTCGGGACTCCTGGTAGATCTTCATTGGTCCAGGCGAACACATCGATTCTCACGGAGGAAGTGGATGAGCGCGCTTTCCTATTTCTCCGCCAACCCGGAACCAATGATGGCCACGCGCTCCGGGAACTCGGGGTCAACCTGGACTGTCTTGGTCTCCTTGGCAGCTTGGAAAGCAGTACCATGCTGGGTACTCGGCACACCTTGTGCGCCAGCTTGTGCGGACTGAGCCATGGCCACCACCTCGTACATCTTCTTTTCTCGGCAGCAATCACCATTGATTCCGCCAGCTGGGAGCTAGCAGAGGCACCTCCATGGACTTCTTGTAATCTCCCGAGATGGTGATGATGCCATTGGGACCAGGGATCTTCATCTTCAGATAAGCCACATGTGTAGAGGCCATGAACTTGCTCAGAGCAGGCCTGCCGAGTAGAGCATGATAGGGGCTCTGATGATCCACCACTTCAAACTGCAGGCGCTCTGTGCGGCAGTTCTCCCGGGTACCGAATAGCACATCAATCCACACTCGGCCAATCGGGTTGCATGAGATCCGGGCACAATGCCATGGAAAGTGGTCTTGCTAGGCAGCATCATGTTCTCGGCCAGGCCAAGCTTCTCGAGTGTGTCCTTGTACACAATGTTGATGCTGCTGCCGTTGTCGATCAGCACCTTGCTGAACTTCACATTCTTCTCGGGGCCCAGGAAGGTAGGATCCAGCACCAAGGCATAGGTACCCGGATTGGGCATCACCTTAGGGTGATCTGCCCGAGTCCACCTGATCTCCTGGTCACACCAATACATGTAGTGAGGGACAGCAGGAATCACTGCGTTGACCTCCATGGCCCGCCTGTGCTGTGATTGCGACTGCAGAAGTGAAGATCATATAGCTTTCATGGTGCTCTTGGTACTGGTTGAAGCCATTGCCCCCATTGTTGCCATTGTTGCCATTGTTGTTGCCCTGATAGTTGTTGTTGCCTCTGTTGTTGTTGTTGCGGTTGTAGTTGTTGTTGTTGTTGTGGTATCTCTCATTGTTGAAGTTCCGGTTGGCTCCTAAAGCCACTTGGTTGACATTCTCCCTTCTCGGGTACACTGGCGGCCGAGTGGCGGGTGCGCGAGTAGGCTGAACAGTAGCATTGGCGGCTGGCAGGGGAGGAGGAGGAGGCAAGCCATCACTCTTGATCACATCCCACCATTCGCATTGCCGAGTAGTGTGGTTAGCAGGCCTCGAGGGATGATGAGTGTGAAAGCTGCATGGTCCATCCTTCATGTCATCGAAGACAAACTTCTTCGGCTGCTCGGAGTTCCCGCTACCCGACTGAGAGGCGCGAAATGGCTTCTTGTTGCCTTGGCCCTGGTTCTGGTTCTGCCCGTAGGCTCCAGCAGGTTTCTGCCTTTGGCCACCACCACCTCCAACATTCACTGCATTCACCTCTTCGGGGTCATACCGAGTATCTACTCGGCGCTTGTTGCGGAACTCGTTGCGCTTGCTGCTGTTGAAGTTCCTTCTCGGCTCAGAGGAGTCCATCAGTGGCTGAGTAGGATCACCGAGTGCGTACTGATCCGCAATCTTGATGGTCTCGGCCAGGGTGTTCGGCATCTCTCTCTGCAATCTCTGCCAAAGCATACTGCCATGTCGGCAACCCTGCGCAAACCAAGTGATGGCCTGTGCTTCATTCACACCCTCACAAGTGTTCCTCAAGGTGCTCCACCGAGTAAGGTACTCGCGGTCTTTCTCATCTTCTCGCTGCCTGCAAGCCGACAGCTGCTGTGGCCTATTCGGCCTCTTGTATGTACTCGTGAAGTTGCTGATGAAGGCATCCGAGAAGTCCAGCCAGCAGTTAATGCTGTTCTTGGGCAAGTTGTTGAGCCAAGTGCGAGCTGGACCCGACCCTCTAGCATCTGCGGCACATAGCGCACCGCCCATCTCCTGTTGCCATTCGCGATATGAACCGCGGTGACATAGTCATTGAGCCAATCTTCAGGCTTGGTGCTACCATTGTAGCTCTTGGTGCCTCTTGCGAGCTGGAAGCCCTTCACGGAAGGCTCGTTCATGATGCGCGGGCCAAGCACTCGGGGCCAGGAGGACCCGTGCTCTCAAGCCGCGCCGACAAGCTGATACGGTCCAGCTGGTGCCTCGCACTCCAGGCGCCACACACGCTCACCAACACGGTCATGGATGTCATACCCAGCCATCTCCATAGCCGAGTAGCCATCATCATACCTATCCACCTGCATAGCTGCGGGCTGCTCCACCGGGTTGGCGACTGGTGCCACTGGGCGCGGCTGCTGCCTCTGCCGAGTAGGCTGAGCTGCGGGTTGCCGAGAAGTACCCGGACGCGCGGCTTCTCGGGCACGGCTTTGAGCTTGATGGGCTTGAGCCTGCTCTTGCAGCGTTGTGTTCCTGCCCGGGCTGCTGCGGCACAGCAACCTGTTTCGCGGCAGCAGCCGGGTCATACACCTGCATTTGCCTGTCTCTACCCGAGCGCCCACTGCGGCTCTTCTCGCGGCTGGGATGCGGAGACGAGGCCTGATCGTTAGATCTAGCCGCGTGCGAGTGAACCACCTGCGAAGCTCCAGCTCCCGGGTTGGCCTTCCGGAACTCCTCGTTCTGCCTAGCGGCCTCCAACACCAACTCGTGAGCCTCTCCTGCTGCCTGAGACGCGCCTCTCCATCAGGCGCGGCAACTCGGCAGCCACGGCCTGTGCAGCTCTGAGCGTCTTGGCGGTGTGTGCCTTGGCCTTGTGAAGGTGTTCGCGGTGGCGGACTGCGCGGGCACCTCCGCAACTGTCGCCATCTCGGCACCCAGGTTGCGCCGCGTAGCGCCCACTCTGCTGGGCCTCCTGGCGACCGGCGTGAAGCCGTGAGCCTTGTTGTACTCGAGCTGGTCTAGACTCAGCTCAAGCCTGATCTTCTCCAACTCCGCCTGCTCGGCAAGCAGCTCCTGGCGTTGCCGCTCGAGCTGCTCCCTCGCGGCTAGGAGCTCGATGTCGGTGGGAGTGGGCATGCCGGTTCGCGCAGCAGACGCGGGGATGACCGTAGACGTGGAAGGTGGCAAGTTGCTCTCCTTCTCGTAGGGCCGGTGATTCCTGCCACCAGCAGGCGGGTCGTCAACCTCCTCGACGACGGCCGCAGCGCCAGTAGCAGCTGCGCCAGTGTTTGCCGCCAACCCCGTCACCATCACCTCAGCGCAGCTTGTAGAGCTGCATGCGGGCCTTCCGCGAGCAGCAATCACCGCGGGAGGATCCTCCGCGTCATGCACCAGCTCGGGGTAGGCGCTGTTGGCGACGGTGGCGAGACGAGGTGAGAGCCGAAGGAGATCACCGAGCCGCCCTCGGGCATGGCCATGCCGCCGAAACAGCCGGCGTTGTCGGTGACGAAGTCGAAGGAGCCGAATCGGTGGACAAAGCCACAAACGACGCGCTCCGCCGAAGAAGATCCCGTCCGAACAGAAACTCCAGCCAGCGCCGCTGGTTGCCCCACGGTGGGCGCCAACTGTCGTGGTGGTGTCACGGCAGATGCCATAGGATGGCTAAAGATGTGGGAACGATGGACGCTGGAGGTGTCCGGGGAGGGATCACGCGACGAATAGCCGCGTGAGGTAAGATCCACACAACGCAAACAACACGATGTACCCAGGTTCAGGGCCCTCGTGAGGAGGTAAAACCCCTACTCCTGCCTTTCTCTATGTATTATGATGTCTCTCCGAGTAGCCACAGTACAAATGGTATCTCTACCGAGTAGCCTCTCTCTCCTTTCCGAGTAGAGCTAGGTCAAGAACTTAGGGTTTCTAGGGCTCCAGAATGAGCGTAGAGCAAGATCCCTCGCGCAGGAGGCGGCGGGGCACCTTATATACACGGTGCCCAGCCGGATACGTCCAAATCTAGACAAGTGTCGACATAGTGTGCACATCGTCCTTTCTCCGAGTACCCGCTGACAGCTTTGGTTCCTAATCTTGGCTGCTTCCGTAAAGTCGTTGGGCAAAACTAGGGGACAGACTGGTATCACTGTACCTAGGCACAGAGTAGGCCCCTTATGCCACGGCCTGCTTCCATGCTGTCACTGTCAGGCAGGCCGGTCCCAGATGAACAGTAGTTCGAATGCTACCAAGTACGGACCCAGGATACGCGGGATCCTGTGTCAGAACGGCTCCTTTGACTTTCTGGCCCGAGTAGGTTCCCGCCAATTGTTCCCGCCAATTGTACTCGGGCCAACCCTTCTACTCGGAAGGATAGAACTTGATTGATATCTCCTTCTGGTCATCTTGAGGTGAGACCGAGTAGCAGTCGACCGGGTAGCGAGTACCAGGTAGTCGGCTACTCGACCAAACCTCTCTTCTGTAAGCTGCCTTTACCACCTGTCTTTACCCTACTCGGGGGTAACCCCCCGACAATAGGCATCTAGAGATGGGGTGAATAGGTGCTAATTCCAAAAAAAAAATATTTAGACTTAAAATAAAGGTAAATTTTATAGATATGCAACTAAGATGAATTTACCTATATGACAAGAGTTACACTTATCAATATATACACACAAGGTAAAGGTAAAGGATAGAAGTAACCGATAACGGAAGCACACAGAGACAAGGATACGTTAGAGGAGTGTTAGTTTCGCCATGAAGGCATACTCAACGCCACAAATACCTCACCCTATTCTCCGATGAATTTCGCCACAAAGTCTTAGTTCACGTTCCACTATTAATTCTCTTCGAGGCGGAAATCGGTGCCTTTACAATGAGCTTGAGGCACACACCCACAACCGAATTGGGGGCTCCGAAGAACACCAACAATATTGCTACAATCAACAAGTGAGTAACAATGGAGTCTAGGTTTTCCACAAGGAAACACTAGACTTGAATCCCTCGAGCAAATTAGTGGGAAATGAAGAACGGCTTGCTGAAGATGTAGATCCGGGCCTTCTCCTTCACTCCTCCTAGAATCAATGAGCTTGGGTGGAGGAGATGGGAGAAATATAGCTTATGGTGAGCTCATTAATGGGGACTTGAATGTTGGACGAGCTAACTCTTTGGAGAAGAAGTGGTCTTCTATTTATAGGTCCTCTTCAAAACTAGTCGTTTTTCTGCTTCTCGCGAACAACCCGGAATCAATCTGGAATTTTCGGAAATATTCCGGCCAGCCATAATATTCCGAAGCAATCCGGATGCTAACAGAGGTTTTCACGGTCATTCTGGAATGGATCTGGAATGACTCCGACAGCCCGGAATTTCCCGGAATGAATCCGGATGCCAATAGAGGTTTTCACGGCAAATCTGGAATCATTCCGGAATTTCCGGATGCCAACAAAAACCTCAGTATGCAAGGAAAACCGGCCATGGTCTTTTTCTCCTTCACCATAAAGTTGGCACCGCTTTGTGCTGGTAATAAGTGTACCTTAAACATGCAGCACATGGTGAGATATCACTTATGTTGTTAACAAAGACACAAAACTAAAGGGATTTAAGAAATGTTATTTTAATCTCCCCTTTTTTGGTGTTTAATGACAACATAAAGATTCGAAGGGGTTTCATATAGTGAACTAAAGAAATGGTTTCCAAAAAATAGACGGGCTCCCCCTAGGTGTGTGTACCGGTTAAGGCGTACAACAACTAGACTTTGATCCCCCTACGTTTTAGAAACCAAGCAATTTAAACAAGTTCGCAATAGAGATTGCATAAAGGATAACACACGATAACCATGCAAGCATATAGTCTAAAGATAATAACTTATACCACAAGCAAGGGTGAAATACACGAGTCACCTAAAGGTTCCACACACATAAAAGCAAATCTTTTCAACAAAAATATGAACTGGAGCACAAGACTATAAGATCAAATCGAAAAGGCAAGAAACTTGTGCCCCAACCCTTGCAAATGTCGTGATATCCTAAATAGAGAACTCTCCCCCCCTGGCATCAAGACGCCAAAAATGAGAAAAGGAGCTCAACTGGCGTCCCAAGAGATCACTCGACTTCCTCTTCGGGGTCCTCTTTTTGTTCCTCTTCTTGTGCTTCTCCACCTTGGTTACCAGCATCATCAAAGTCATCTTCATCCTCATACTCTTCATCATCATTCCCATCAGCCGGAGGCACCCCAAAGTAGAAGTCGTCATCACAAATCTTAGGCATCTCAATGGGAACAATATCAACAGCAACAAGTGAGGGAGGATCAGTAGGTACATCAATCACAGCGTTCCTTCTATCGGCGTTCTGAATACGCCTGGACTCCTTAGCTAGCTCCCTAGCCTCATTAGCAATAGCTCTAGTGTCACTGCACATGCTGAACATTTACTTGAAGAACTTGACAATGCCACTGGAGGGCTGACGCTGAGGACCACCGCTAGAAGAGCCATAAGGAGTATGAGACATCTTGGCTTTAGCCTTTGCAAACTCAGGAATCTCCGGACCATGGATGAGAGAGGGAGTGAACTTCTTTGTCCTAACAACCGGATAATGATCCATAATCTCTTCTCCAGCATTGGAGTTGATGAACCTCTGAATATACGGACCATATGCAGGCTTCGTCTTTTCTATAACCCCCATGCAAATCTCATGATAGAGAAAATCCATTACATCAATCTTCTTCTGGTTCTTGGGCTCGGTGATGACCATGAGGTTGACCATAAAAGCCCTTATAGATGAGTAGTCTCCAGCTTTTACCATGAGGGTGGAGCGGAAGATCTTGGACAACACATTATAGAATGGATACATGTTGGAGTTGAATGGAATGTTCTTGTCAGGAATGTCACGAGGATACCAAAACTCCAACATGGATGAATCATGCTCAGAAGCATCATTAATGCGGTAACAATGGATTCGCCAGGTTGCCTTCCAAGAATAACCTAGAGCGGTAGCAAACTCAGCCAGACTGCTGCAAATCTTATGATCACCAGTCATCCAAGTCATGGTCCGCACTTCATCAGCCTTGTAGTGCACAGTGCAGTAGAACTGAGAGATGAGGTCAGGACAATACTCATGCTCAATCCTGAGGAGAGGAGCAATGTCCATCTTGACCAAACACTCATGAACATGACGAAGCTCTCCAGACTTGTGTTGATTATAGAAATCCATATCAACTAGGGTTTGCACATAGATAGGAGGAGTGAGGGTGGAATAGAAATCCTCCCAAGCCTTGAGCTGAAGGTTGGTCTAAGATCTAGGATCCTCATAGGTGGACCAAGGAAAGCGGTATGGATTCTTCTTCTTCACTCGCTTCCATATCCCATTAGACTACAACTTCATATCTCCCTCAGGCACCTGTTCAACCATTACATCGTAATGAGCTGAGGTAAGATGGCCTCCTGGACCACAACCTCTCTGAGCATGAGATCCACCAGAGAAATCTCGACGAGAGACAGTGGTCTTCCTATTGCAAACCGTACCACCACGAGAGCCTTGACCTGTGAATAGATGACAGAGAGAGAGATAGCAGGGGGGTAAGTGCATATGCCATAAGGGGATAAAATAACCCTAAGTTGAATGGAGTGAAATTTTCATGGTGTTCTGGGCCTAGTCGGATTCAATCCGGATTTTTCGGATTTCTTCCGGTACGTCTGATTATTCCGGCTGCCCGGAATGATTCCGATATTTCCGGAATGATTTCAAAAACTTCAAACTGAATCAGATCTGCCACGAATTCATGAAAAATTTACTCAACACTTGAACAAATCTAGGCTTACGAAGGATGGAACCTAAGGGGATTTTATGGCAGTGACTACAGTGCAAGGAAACACAGATTTTAACAAGAAAAATTAGATCTAGGCCATGGATTGCATGCGTGGGTCTAGATATCTAGAAACATGGAATTTCAATCGGTAGAAGGATTATCCATGGATAACAAGATGGATTGAATCAAAAACTAGATGAACCCTAGGTCAAGATGCATCTAATCCAAACCAAAAAAATACAAGAGAGGGAGAGGGTCCAATTCGAAATACCTTCCATGGAGGGGTTCCTTGTCAAGGAGAGGATCAATAATCCCTTCCTAGGGCAAGAAGGAGCCTTGGGGAGATTTTTGGTGGCTAGGGTCAGGGAGGAGACAAAGTGGAGATGGAAAAGAACCTCTCCCGGCCAAGCAACTGCCTTATATAGGCGGAAACTGTTATTTCCGGAATGCCCCATAGCGAATCCGGCTGTCCCTAAATTATTCCGGAAATTCCGGATGCATTCCGGCTGAGTCGAATGTATTCCGAGATTTCTGGATTAATTTCGGCCTAATCGGAGTTGATCCGATATTTTCTGGATTTGATTTGAAACAGGCTACAAATAACAAGGAAAGACCACTTAGGATTAATGTGACTTGCGTGGAGTATGGCATATGCTTTTAGATGAAGAGACAAGACAGATAAACAACATAGACACAAGGTCAGATGATATTTCCTAGTCATACTCCTTGGAGAAGACCCTCAAAGAATCAAATAGCAACAAGGAGCATTGTTCAGAATAAGCTAAGAGATCCAAAGGAACACAAAAAAACCAACTAAGAACCTACTCTTCAAAAAATAAGAGGTCGGTGTCCTAAGCCACCATGTAAGAGAGTATGGTATGCCACCGCGAAGATGTATCTTGAGTGCATTGCCAGTTCTAAACATTTTAGCTCACGACTCAAGATGAGAAAAGAGAGATAAAAATGAATTTTTACTTTGGGAATAATGGGGGAGGGAGATTCTAATCAATTATGACAATACTCTCCTATATGCATGGTTACTCCTAAACCCAAACTAAAGGTGTTTACGCAAGATCCTCAAGTCAATCTCCTTGAATCGATGATATTTTAGCTCATTCCTCAAGAACATAAATCTTGAATCATCAGGGGGATTCATGAAAATATCGGCAAGTTTATCCTTGGTGGGCACATAGTCTAGTGCAATATCTTCACGGGCAACATGATCCCTAATGAAATGATGACGAATCTCAATATGCTTCGTTCTTGTATGTTGCACCGGGTTGTAGACGATCTTGATTTCACTCACATTTTCACATAGGAAGGGCACTTTGTCACAATGAACATCATACTCTTCGAGGGTTTGCCTCATACATAACAATTGAGTGCAAGCACTAGCCGCTGCCACATACTCGGTTTTGGCGGTGGAGAGAGATATGCAGTTTTGCTTCTTAGAAGACCAACTCACCAAGGACCTACCAAGGAATTGGAAAGCCCCCGAAGTCGATTTCCTATCATCTTGATCACCTGCCCAATCCGAGTTTGTGTACCCACTGAGAGAGAAATGTGCCCCCTTTGGGTATCACAACCCAAACCTTGAGGTATGAACCAAATACCGAAAGACCCTATGAACCTCCATCAAGTGGCTTTCCTTAGGAGCCGCTTGATACCTTACACACATCCCTACACTCAACACAATATCAAGTCTAGAAGCGCAAAGATAAAGCAAAGAACCAATCATAGAATGATACAACTTTTGGTCCACAGATTTACCATCTGGATTACGCTTGAGATGACACTTGGTTTGCATTGGACTAACCTTGTCTTTTGCATCATGGAAGTTGAACCTCTTGAGCATGTCTTGAGTATACTTGGCTTGATAAATTAAAGTCCCATGAGCCAATTGATTGATCTCAAAGCCAAGAAAGAATTTGAGCTCTCCCACCATAGACATCTCAAACATGTCAGTCATAAGCTTTGAAAATTCATCATTGAAAGCTTGATTAGTTGAGCCAAACATAATATCGTCCACATATAGTTGGCATATGAAAATCTCCCCCTTAACCCTCTTTGTGAAAAGGGTGGGATCGATTTTCCCAAATTTAAACTCACGGTCTTGCAACAACTCTCTAAGGTGCTCATACCACGCATTTGGTGCCTGTTTAAGTCCATAGAGCGACTTATCGAGCTTGTAGACATGGTTAGAGAAGTTGGGGTCCTCAAACCACGGTGGTTTCTTAACATATACCAACTCTTTCAATGGACCGTTTAGAAAATCACGTTTGACATCCATTTGTTGCAATTTAATGTTATGCGAAGATGCATATGCAAGCAGGATACATATGAACTCAAGGTGAGCCTTAGGAGCATAGGTTTCATCAAAGTCAATGCCTTCCACTTGAGTCTAACCTTGAGCCACCAATCTTGCCTTGTTCCTTATGACAATGACATGCTCATCTTGATTGTTCTTGAATATCCACTTGGTTCCAATAACATTATGGAAATCTTTGGGCTTCTCAACTAGCTTCCACACTTTGTTGCGCTGAAAGTTATTGAGTTCTTCATGCATAGATTCCACCCAATCTAAATCCTCAAGACCCTCAAACACTTTCTTTGGTTCCACCATGGATATGTGAGCTTGATGCTCACTGAAACTTGCCAATTGAGCTCTTGTGGTTCTATTGCCTCTAAGATCACCCAATACTTTGTCATCGAAAAAATCAATGTTCCTTAAAGCTCTAGCAGTCCTTGCTTAGCGACGGGCTTCAATCGCCTCATTATTGTGAGGAGATATCACTTGATCATTTGGGTCCCCGTCTTGACCGGTTTGTTGGCCTCGGTCATCATTATGGATTGCTTCAACTTGAGATGAATAAAGTTGGTCTTGGCCTTGATATTAGCTAGCTTGAATGATAGGAACTTGGTTCTTTCACAGCAACTTGATAAACATGAGGAGGGTCTTGAACTTGTTCTTGGGATGGTGCACCACTTGCCCCATTGGCATGTTCTTCTAATGTATACGATGGCTCCACTCGAATAGAGCATAGTTCTACTCAATCCGCCACAAGGTGTCCCTCAATGGGGCAGAAAAATCTCACACCCATCCTTCCTATGGCTTCTTGAGGCATTTCAACATCTACATCGGAAACATGAAATTGCGCCACTTGGGAGCCATCATTTTCTTCAAACACCACACTACTAGATTCAGTGAAAATCTGTGAGGTCTTGCAAAGACTCTATAAGTGTGGGATTTGGCACCGTAACCAACAAATGTACCCTCAAGAGTTTTAGATTGGAATTTAGACAAACGAACTCCTTTACCAAATAGTAACACTTACAACCGAAGACACGGAAGTAGGAGATATTTGGTTTATTGCCAGTGAGGATCTCATATGTTGTCTCCATTAAGCCTTTGCGGAGGTAGAGCCGGTTTAATGTGTGACACGCCATAGAAATGAGATGGCTTAAACTCAAAGATATCGCGGAAACTTATACTCCGCGAACATGGACCTAGCCTGTAGCGTCCTCACATTTAATAATGTAAGAACTACTGTGTTAAGTGCTAGTCCCTGGATCAATGCTAGCACCACAGAACAAAATGTAAAGTATCATTGCAGAAGTATCAAAAATATTACAAAAGATCTAGAATAGCCAAGTATAGCTTCATTACAAAGTGCATAGTCTTGAAAGACTAGCAAAACTCAGAGTTCTAAACATCAGAAACAAAGGTAGCAATGAGCCTCCATCTTCAATCATGCACCACAGGCATTACATGTTGGATGTAGACTCGAGTCCAATCACTTCTTATTCATCATCGGAGGAACCTGCACGTTGGAATATGTAGCCCCCGAAGGAGATTAAGTACAAACAATGTATTGGCAAATGACACTATGGTGGATATAAAATGGCAAGTCTAAACTACATGCATATCTGGCTTGGTGGAGTTCAGGCTTTTTGCAGAAAGCACGTTTTTCCCTAACACTTTTGAAAAAGTGTTTTCTTTTCAAAGATTGGCACCATGGGACACACCCATGAGCACCACAACTAATATTTCCTTAGCCAAGTTTTACTTCTTCAAAACGGTGTTGAGATTCTTCTTTCGATCCTTGTCGAGCTGCTCGAAGTTGTCCATTACCGGGAACACGGCTATGATCATAGTTTCTAACTCTCCAGAGGTTGTGCACTTTCACCCTTTGTCTTCAATTAGCCCAAACATCCTATACACCCGGAGTGCATCATCGAAAGGAGAGAATTGAGACGAGATCTTTCAGAAGCAAGAATTCAACCCAACCAGCAAGACCCGTTCCACCTACCATTATGCTACATCTTCATGTCAAGCATGGGCTGAACTCTCACAACTTAGTTGATCAAGACAGAGCCCATATGTCAAAGGGCTGCACGGGAAGCTACTAAACTTATAGGGACTTAGGAATCTCTTTGTTCCTGGGTAGCCATCCACAAGTGTACTCCTTTGGTGATAAACACCATTGATATGGCCCTAGGGAGCCACTCAACGTAATCCAATCACATCCAAAATCCACCCAGGTGTTTCATTGAGGGTTATACTTAGAATTTTTCACCATATCATAGAAAACAAATTGAACCAAGGCATAGCATCTAGAGGCTAGTTGATAACATGGGTAGGGGTGGCTACACACTACTAGGGTTTTAGCATAGTACTAAGAGAAAAATTCACCTATCACGCAACTACTTCAAAACTCTAGTAATGCATAGGAAAATAAGGGGTGGATGAATGTGTCACTTGCCTTGGCAAATGGATGAGCAAGAACAGCAAGAAAAACAGCAACAGGAATAGTCTTGCTCCTCTTCACAATCTAGCACAAACAAAAATACACCATACATAAACATACCACACATTAAAATAGAAAAAAACAATACAAAAATATGTATGCATGCCATGCAATAAGATGATGCACGAAAATAACTAGCAAATATGTTTTATGGTGTTGTTAACTTAGTCATGGTGCGTGGTAAACCGATCATAACTCATGAAACAAAATTAATCATTATGAAAAAACCAAATATGGGCTATTTTGTGGAAAACATTGTTATTGCTGCGAAAAATACCCCTTAATGAACTTATATGGTGTCTACTGGTTAGAGGGTATTAAAACAAAACCAAAGAAATTAGTTTCACTTAAAAAGGATTTTTTAAACTAAAGTTATGATCAAAATAGTGATTTATATAGATTTACAAATAACTTTTGATTGCACGATACAAAGTTAATATTTGAATAGCCTAGATTAATCTACAAGATGTGTTGATTCCAAAAAAGTCCAAGAACACCTAAATTGAATTTATAGAACTCAAGCTATGAATTTTTGAAGTTTTAAACTAAATCTGTTAATTTTTGTTTTTATTAAAAACATGTTCGATCCGTGGCGCCCTCGATGGTGGCCTCTGATTGGCCCGTAACTCTTCGCGCAGATTGCCGTTGAGAGCCATCCAATGGAAGTGACGATGGACGTGGTGGATCGCCCGTACCGCTTCGGTGGTCCTTCTGTTTCTGGCCCTTCGATGAAGATCCAACGGTGCCCGATCCCTCCCTGTTTGCTGGCGGAGCTAAGTCGCCGGAAACATGCCGGAAAACGGTGCACGTGGCGGTGAAAAATAAGAGTACCACGGCGGGGAAATTATACGGCTCTAGGGGGTCTTTGGGACTAACCTTGGGGTCGCAGGGGTTGTCGCGGAGTCGATGGCGAGGTGGAGGGCGTCGTTGCAGTCAGTTCCTCCCGCGATTTGTCACCGGAGTTGCTACGGGCGGCGGGCAGCTGCGGATGTAGACGGCGGCGTCGATCTGAGGACAAGGAGGCGACGAGACCATGTCAGAAGGGTGCGTGAAAGCGATATAACTCGATAGGAGGTGTCGGGGAGGATCAAAGAGGGTGGTATTCACCGGAACTAGCTCGAACTCGTCGGCGACCGCGGCGGACAAACTCGAGATCGACCGTGGATTTCGAGAGGCTATGAGCTGAAGTTTCGTTGAGAACAGGTCGCGGGGATCAGGGGGTTTATATAGGTGGCCTGGCGTGGCGAAGGGGCAAGGGAAAGGTGAGAGGAGTCGGGGTCGCGCGAGTCTCCGGCGCCGTACTTCTGTCGAACACGACGCAGGCACGGAGTCCGTGTCTAGGTGGAAGATGACGGGGCGGGCCTCTTTTCCTTGCGGTACTAGGCTGGCCCATGTGCTCAGCGCTGCTCGGATGCGGAAAGAGGGAGAGAAAAGGAAATTGGGCTGGACCCTGAGAGAGGGGGCACGGGGCTGGGCCGCAGCGTTGTTGCTCTCTCCTTTTCCTTTTTTTTCTGTTTTCCACCCTTTCATTCAAATAAAATTTGTAGAAGGATAAATACTCGGAAAAATATGAATAAATACTTTTTGAAATGCTCAAGACCTAAGGTACCCTTTGGGCACTATAATAACTCAAAATAAAATACTTTCTTTTAGATGAAAGTTTTTTTTTTAAAAAAAACCAATATAGCATAAAGGAATTTTAACTCCTAAACTTTTAGAATTAGCAAATTAAAATCTATTTTTATGCAAACAAAAATGCAGTGATGAAGTGAGTATGTATGCATGATGTATTTTGGATTTTTGAAAACTTGAGATGTTACAGACTAACCCCTTTAAGATGAAGCTTGCCCTCGAGCTTCGGATAGGCTAGCAAATAGGTAAGGGTGGTCTTCTCGAAGGTCATCTTCTCGTTCCCATGTGGCTTCTTATTCGGTGTGGTGACTCCACTGAACTTTACAGAACTTTATGGTCTTAGTGCGTGTAATCCTTTCCGCTGTTTCCAATATCTTGATTGGTTTTTCCTCATAGGTCAGATCGCTCTCTAGTTGCACTTCCTCAAGGGGTATTGTATCCTTTAATGGAGTTTCCAACAACTCGGGGTGACACTTTTTCAGTTGACTAATATGAAGCACATTATGGACTGCTGAAAGAATTTCAGGTAATTCCAACTCGTATGCCACTTCTCCTTTACGAGAGAGAATCTTGAATGGTCCAATGAATCGAGGTGCTAATTTCCCTTTGATCCGAAACCTCTTTACTCCACAGAGTGGTGATACTCGAAGGAAGGTCCTATCACCAACCTCATAGGTGACTTCCCTACGTTTGTTATCGGCATAGCTCTTCTCTCTAGACTGCGCAATCTTCCATCTATCTTTAATTAATCTAACCTTCTCCTCAACCTCTTGAATAATGTCAGGTCCAAAGAAATTCCTTTCCCCTACACCACTCCATAACAATGGTGTAGTACACTTTCTCCCATACAAGGCTTCAAACGGTGCCATCTCAATACTTGCTTGGTAGCTGTTGTTGTAAGAAAACTCTGCGTAGGGTAGATTATCATCCCAACTAGACCCATAGTCTAGTGCGCAAGCTCTTAGCATATCTTCCAGAATCTGATTTACCCTCTCAGTCTGGCCATATGTCTGTGGATGAAAGGCTGTGCTAAACTCCAATCTAGTTCCTAAAGATTCGTGTAATTGTCTCCAGAAATGTGATGTAAATTGTGATCCCCTATCCGACACAATACTCTTAGGAACACCATGAAGGCACACAATCCTCTTCATGTATATCTCAGAACTCGTATATGTGGTTTTTACTGGTATGAAGTGAGCTACTTTTGTCAAACGATCCACTACTACCCAAATGGAGTCATATCCAGACTTAGTCCTGGGCAGACCAGTAATGAAATCCATACCAATCTGCTCCCACTTCCAGTTAGGTACTTTCAATGGTTGTAGTAGTCCTGCTGGTTTCTGATGCTCTGCCTTCACCTTACTGCATACATCACACTTGGCTATATATTCTGCTATGTCCTTCGTCAAATTATTCCACCAAAATCTTTCCTTCACATCCATATACATCTTAGTATTACCCGGATGGATGGAGTAAGGAGTTTCATGGGCTTCTTGTAGAATTAGCTTCCTAAGATCAGGATCATTGGCTATACAGACGCGCTTCTCAAACCAGAGGGTTCCTTGATCGTCTTCATGAAATCCTGGAGCCTTCTCTCTTCTCAAGTTTACTCTAATCTCCTCTAGATCTTTGTCTCCTTTTTGGGCTTCACGTATCCTATCCAATAGAGTGGGTTGTACTACTAGAGAAGTTACAAATCCTTCAGGTACTACTTCCAACCTGAGGTCCTTAAATCCCTTGCATAGGTCATCGGGCAATTCTCCCGCCGTAAGGCCATTGACATAAACCTTTCGACTCAGGGCGTCAGCTACCACATTAGCCTTGCCTGGGTGATACTATAAACTGAGGTCATAATCCTTGATAAGTTCTAACCATCTTCGATGTCTCATATTCAACTCCTTCTGGGTGAAGATATATTTCAGACTTTTATGGTCTGTGAATACCTCACACCTTTTTCCCATCAAATAGTGTCTCTAGGTTTTTAATGCATGTACTACCGAAGCTAACTCAAGATCATGTGTGAGATAGTTTACTTCGTGCTTCTTGAGTTGTCCAGAGGCATAGGATACTACTCTTCCTCCTTGCATCAAAACACTCCCTAAACCTTGACGTGAGGCATCACAATATACCTGGAATTCCTTCTCCAAGTCTGGTAAGCACAGAATTGGGGCTGTTACCAAACATTTCTTTAATTCTTGTAAACTATCCTCACATGCATCATTCCATTAAAACTTCTTTTCCTTTTTCAACAACTCTATCATAGGTTTTGCTATCTTGGAGAAATTCTCAATGAATCTTCGGTAATAACCCGCCAGACCCAAGAAACTACGAATTTCTCCAACGTTCTTGGGTGGTTCCCACTCTGTTACTGCTGCTACTTTGGATGGATCAACGGCAATTCCCTCCTTTGACACAATATGCCCAAGAAATCCCACTTCACTAAGCCAAAATTCACACTTGCTGAACTTGGCATAGAGTTTGTGCTCTCGTAGCTTCTCCAAGATTTGTCGTAGGTGATTCTCATGCTCCTTGCTGCTTTTTGAATATATTAGTATGTCGTCAATGAATACCATGACAAACTTATCAAGAAATTCCATGAACACTTTGTTCATCATATTCATGAAATAGGATGGGGCATTGGTTAAACCGAAAGGCATCACTGTGTACTCGTAAGAACCATATCGGGTGACGAAGGTTGTCTTAGGTATATCAAGTTCCCTTATCTTTAGTTGAAAATATCCAGTTCGAAGATCAAACTTGGAAAACACACATGCTCCCTCCAATTGGTCAAACAAATTGTTGATTTTTGGCAAAGGGTATTTGTTCTTGATTGTCACTTCATTCAGGGAACGGTAGTCCATTACCAAACGCTGGCTCTTATCCTTCTTTTCCACGAAGAGAACCGGGGCTCCCCATGGTGATGAACTCTCCCGAATAAAACCTTTGCCTAGTTGTTCTTTTAGTTGTTTCTTAAGTTCCTTTAGCTCGTCTGTGGACATTGGGTATGGTCTCTTTGCTATGGAGCGTGTGCCTGGTAGTAGATCAATAAGAAACTCCACATCTCGGTCTGGTGGCATTCCGGGTAATTCTTCAGGGAAAACATCGGGGTATTCCCTTACTATTGGTACTTGATCTGGGCTAACCCCCTTAAGAGAGTTCAGCCTAACCCCTTTAAGTTCTAATTTGGATTTGAATCTAATCCTTCTTCCTTTTGGGGTGGTAATGTGATAACTCTATCAACACAATCAATGACTCCTCCAAAATTGGTCATCCAATCCATTCCCAGAATAACATCTAAACCTTGTGATTCTAGTACTACCAGGTGGGTTGGGAATCTATACTTCCCAATTTCTAGGATGAGATCCCTACATCCGGTATTAACAAACATTTCTCCTCCTGGAGAACTCACTCTAATGGTTTTTGCCTATGGTTTCGGTGATTAACCCATTTTGGTTTACAAAAACTCTTGATATGAATGAATGTGATGCTCTAGTATCAAATAAAACCAATGCTGGAAAGGAGTTGAGTAGGAACATACCAATCACCGCATCAGGCTCATTCATCACTTCTTCCACATTGACGTGGTTCACGTGTCCTTTCTGAAATGGGTTTGACTTGGCATTTTGATCAGCTTTCCTTTATGGGAACTTATCTGCAAAATGTCCTATCTTCTTACATTTGTAGCATGTCACCTGCTCAAGATCTCTCCTCGCCTCATGGTTGTGGCGCTGATGTCCATTGTTGTTTTGCCCATTATGGTTGTTTCCTTTGAATCCTCCATTATTTCCTCTGTGCCCACCATTGTGGTTATGACCATTTTGTCGGTGGCCATTGCCATTATGGTGGTGGTTCCACGGCTTGTGTATACTGCCTTGAGGGAAATGCTGCCTTTTGTGCGTGATTTTAGAGTTGGTCTTGCTAGTACTTAACTTTGTCTTTCCTCTTTCCTCCTTCCTCATGTTGTTGTCCAAGGTGATTGCTTTGTCCAACAAAGACTGATAATTGGGTGCATAAGCCACAGACAAGGGTATTTTTAGCTCCCCGTTAAGTCCATTAAGAAATGTTTCCTTTCTCTTATCATCTGTATCAACGTCCTCGGGTGCATACCTGGATAACGAGCAAAAGTCATCAATATATTCGTTTAGTGCTCTTCCCCCCCTGCTTCAAGCTACGGAACTCTTCCTTCTTGAGGTTCATTATTCCAGAGGAGATATGCGCATTACAAAAACCTTCCTTGAAATCATCCCAAGTCATGCCTTCCAGTGGGTGAGTTATTTGATAAGTTTCCCACCACGTCACAGCTGGTCCTTCCAGTAGGTGCGCGGTGAATCTCACCTTTTCCGCATCAGTGCACTCATAGGTCACTAGGTCCCTGTTGACTGAGCGGAGCCAGTCATCTGCCACTATTGGATCAGTAGCCGAAGAGAACTTGTTAGGCCTAAGTCTCAGAAACCTGGTAAGTCTGTCCATTGGGGGTGGGGGTGGCGGATTGTTGTTGTTGTTGTTGTTGTTGTTGTTGTTGTTGTTCATGGCTGCCACAAACTGAGTCATCATTTGTAAAAGTTCGGCTTGGGAAGTGAGCATCTGCTGCATAGCATCATTGTTGTCGGGGTCACGACGAGGAGGCATCTGTGGGGTTTTCAGCATGGATGAGTAAAATACAGATAGAACTATTGAGGAGTATTTTCCTACCCATGCACAATACAATAGATCAAACATTCAAAGAGTCATCAACTCAAAAAAATTCTTCTTTTAACCAATTTTCAAAATTGGGGCATAACCCTTGATAAACTTAGGTAAAACGACAAAGTTTCGACCCAAACACCCAAGTATTGCCTTACCACAAGTAGATAGGTCAATACTAACACATTAAGACTAGAAAAAAACGTGGAATGATAACATGGTGGTCCAACTATTGTGCCCTATATTCGACCATTGCACCTTCTTCTTCCTCTTCTACTACTTCAACCGTGATTCCTTCATCTGCGAGGATTGATTTGAGTTCCTTTACTTCTCTCTCTAGGTCTTTACTTGTCTCCTGAAATTTTCTCTTCTCACCACACAAGGTCTCTATTATGTCATAGTCAACATCTAACTGAACGTCATTATCTTCTAGCATTGATTTTAACTCTTTGAGCTCCTTGTTCTTGTCTCTGACTCTCTTCTCTTGACTTTTAAACTTCTTGTCTTGAGCTTTAATCTTCTCCTCATGAGCTTTGGCCACTTCTTCTTGAGCTTTGACCTTCTTTTATGTTGACTTGAGTTGGGCGTGTAGCTCGTCATTCTTTAGCAACTCCATGCGTCTATCATCCTCAAGGTCCTCGATATGATTTTCTAGGTCTTGGAGGTATTGGTGCAACGGGTTGAATTTGTGTTTGGTCTCCGGGTCTAAGTAGTAAGGAGCCCCATTCTCATCACGTCTCCCTAGCACATGAGAGTAGTGATTCTTCAATTCTCGATGATATCGCCCACATAGACGTCCTATCAGCTCTTGCATGATGAGGTTGAGGCATTTCTCCGTGGAGTCACTAATCATCTTGATCTCTATGTCTTCGATCTCTGGCTTTGTCTTGCGTCCAGGTTGTAGAAGTTTGATTCCCCAACAACCTTCTTTGACGAATTTCTTCAGTTGGCTTCCTTTGATGGTCGGTGTGGTTAGCTTCAAGTGCTCAAGTATATTGATAAGATAGCCTCCAAAGCGTGTATCCTTGAGGTCTTCAGCGGTGGTGACGTTGAAGCTCTTCATCTTTAAGTTTAGGAGAGAACATAAGTCATGAGATCTTAAGACATAGATGTACTAGATACGAGATAAGTAAAGGTACTTAGAAAATATTAAGTCTTCTTCCATGGAGATCATTAGCTCATTAACAACTTATTGAAATTTGGATATTCACTTTAGTGAGAGAGACTGGCACCCGCAAGCCAATCAGGGAACAGTCTCATGTACGTGGACATGTATGTTGGCCGGGCCGTTTCATCTCACTATGCCGCTAGGATCCAAAAATACTCAAAGGAGTTAATGAATTTTGATCGAAAGGGTTTTCCGAACCTAAGGGCTCGAACCTACAGGCAACACTTTACTCTGATACCATTGTAGCGTCCTCACATAATAATGTAAGAACTACTGTGTTAAGTGCTAGTCCTGATCAATGCTAGCACCACAGAACAAAATTGTAAAGTATCATTGCAGAAGTATCAAAAATATTACAAAAGATCCAGAATAGCCAAGTATAGCTTAATTACAAAGTGATAGTCTTTTGAAAGACTAGCAAAACTCAGAGTTCTAAACATCAGAAACAAAGGTAGCAATGAGCCTCCATATTCAATCACGCGCCACATGCATTACATGTTGGATGTAGACTCGAGTCCAATCACTTCTTATTCATCACCGGAGGAACCTTCACGTTGGAATATGCAGCCCCCGAAGGAGATTCAGTGCAAACAATGTACTGGCAAATGACACTATGGTGGATATAAACTGGCAAGTCTAGACTACATGCATATCTGGCTTGGTGGAGTTCATGCTTTTTGCAGAAAGCACGTTTTTCCCTAACACTTTTGAAAAGAGTTACTTTTCAAGATTGGCACCATGGGACACACCCATGAGCACCACAACTAATATTTCCTTAGCCAAAATTTTACTTCTTCAAAACGGTGTTGAGATTCTTTTGTCCATCCTTGTCCAGCTGCTCGAAGTTGTCCATTACCGGGAACACGGGGATGATCATAGTTTCTAACTCTCCATAGGTTGTGCACTTTCACCCTGTGTCTTCAATTAGCCCAAACATCATATACACCCGGAGTGCATCATGGAAAGGAGAGAATTGAGACGAGATCTTTCAGAAGCAAGAATTCAACCCAACCAGCAAGACCCGTTCCACCTACCATTATGCACTTCTTCATGTCAAGCATGGGCTGAACTCTCACAACTTAGTTGATCAAGACAGAGCCATAGGTCAAAGGGCTGCACGGGAAGATACTAAACTTAGAGGGACTTAGGATCTCTTTGTTCCTGGTGGCCATCCAAAGTGTACTCCTTCGGTGATAAACACCATTGATATGGCCCTAGGGAGCCACGCAACATAATCCAATCACATCCAAAATCCACCAGGTGTTTCATTGAGGGTTAACTTAGAATTTTTCACCATATCATAGAAAACAAATTGAAACCAAGGCATAGCATCTAGAGGCTAGTTGATAACATGGGTAGGGTGGCTACACACTACTAGGGTTTTAGCATACTACATAGAGAAAAATTCACCTATCATGCAACTACTTCAAAACTCTAGTAATGCATAGGAAAATAAGGGGTGGATGAATGTGTCACTTTCCTTGGCAAAAGGATGAGCAAGAACAGCAAGAAAAACGGCAACAGGAATACTCTTGCTCCTCTTCACAATCTAGCACAAACAAAAATACACCATACATAAACATACCACACATAAAAAAAAAAACAATAGAAAAATATGTATGCATGCCATGCAATAAGGTGATGCACGAAAATAACTAGAAATGTGTTTTATGGTGTTGTTAACTTAGTCATGGTGCATGGTAAACCGATCATAACTCATGAAACAAAATTAATCATTATTAAAAAACCAAATATGGGTATTTAGTGGAAAACACTGTTATTGCTGCGAAAAATACCCCTTAATGAACTTATATGGTGTCTACTGGTTAGAGGGTATTAAAACAAAACCAGAGAAATTAGTTTCACTTAAAAAGGATTTTTAAAACTAAAGTTATGATCAAAATAGTGATTTATATAGATTTACAAATAACTTTTGATTGCACGATACAAAGTTAATATTTGAATAGCCTAGATTAATCTACAAGACGTGCTGATTCCAAAAAGTCCAAGAAGACCTAAATTCAATTTACAGAACTCAAGATATGAATTTTTGAAGTTTAAACTAAATCTGTTAATTTCTGTTTTTATTAAAAACATGTTCGATCCGTGGCGCCCTCGATGGTGGCCTCTGATTGGCCCGTAACTCTTCGCGCGGATTATCGTTGAGAGCCGTTCGATGGAAGTGACGATGGACGTGCTGGGTCGCCCGTACCGCTTCGGTGGTCCTTCTGTTTCTGGCCCTTCGATGAAGATCCAACGGTGCCTGATCCCTCCCCGTTTGCTGGCGGCGCTAAGTCGCCGGAAACATGCCGGAAAACGGTGCGCACGACGGTGGAAAAACAGAGTACCACGTCGGGGAAATTATACGCCTCTAGGGGGTCTTTGGGACTATCCTTGGGGTCGCAGGGGTTGTCGCGGAGTCGATGGCGAGGTGGAGGGCGTCGTTGAAGTCAATTCCTCCCGCGATTCGTCATCGGAGTTGCTACGGGCGGCGGGCTGCTGCGGATGTAGACGGCGGCGTCGATCTAAGGACAAGGAGGCGAGACCATGTCAAAAAGGGTGCACGAAAGCGAGATAACTCGATAGGAGGTGTCGGGGAGGATCAAGGAGGGTGGTATTCACCGGAACGAGCTCGAACTCGTCGGCAACCGCGGCGGACAAACTCGAGATCGACCGTGGATTTCAAGAGGCTATGAGCTGAAGTTTCATTGAGAACATGCCGCGGGGATCAGGGGGTTTATATAGGTGGCCTCGCGTGGCCGAGGGACAAGGGAAAGGCGAGAGGAGTCGGGGTCGCGCGAGTCTCCGGCGCCGTAGTTCAGTCGAACACGACGCAGGCACGGAGTCCGTGTCTGGGTGGAAGATGACGGGACTGGCCTCTTTTCCTCGCGGTACTGGGCTGGCTCGTGTGCTCAGCGCTGCTCGGATGCGGTAAGAGGGAGAGAAAAGGAAATTGGGCTGGGCCCTGAGAGAGGGGGCACGGGGCTGGGCCGCAGCGTTGCTGCTCTCTCCTTTTCCTTTTTTTTCTGTTTTCCACCCTTTCATTCAAATAAAATTTGTAGAAGGATAAATACTCGGAAAAATATTAATAGATACTTTTTGAAATGCTCAAGACCTAAGGTACCCTTTGGGCACTATAATAACTCAAAATGAAATACTTTCTTTTAGACGAAAGTTTAAAAAAAACCAATATAGCATAAAGGGATTTTAACTCCTAAACTTTTAGAATTAGCAAATTAAAACCTATTTTTATGCTAACAAAAATGCATGATGCAGTGAGTATGTATGCATGATGTATTTTGGATTTTTGAAAACTTGGGATGTTACATAGCCATATCCATGAGGGTCCGGTTCTTCCTTTCGGCTACACCCTTTTGTTGAGGGGTGATACGTCATAAACGTATCCTTAATTTTTGATGTTCCTTGTTGTTTTCGTGTTATTTCCTACATGTTTGCTATACACTTTAGGTCATTTTTATCGATTTTACGTACTAATCTATTAACAAGATGCCACAGAGCCAGTTCTCTGTTTTCTGTTGTTTTTAGTTTCAGAAAAGTTGTTCTGGAAATATTGTCGGAATTGGAAAATTCGAATCCCGGAAGTCTTAAAATTCCCGAAGGTTCCACGGAGTCCCAAAGAGGCCCGGAGGGGGCCCACACGGGGGGCACACCATAGGGCATCGTGCCGCCTGCCCCCGCTTGGGGTTGTGTGGGCCCCTCGGGCGTCCACCGCCATCGCTCTTTAGCCTATTTATACCCCCCCCGATACGTCGACCCTAACGATATACCACTTCGTCCCGAGAAACACCCGAGGCCGCTGATGTCTACGCACGCTTCTATTCTTGTAGATAATGTTGGGCCTCCAAGTGCAGAGGTTTGTAGAACAACAACAAGTTTCCCTTAAGTGGATTACCCAAGTTTTATCAAACTCAGGGAGGCAGAGGTCAAAGGTTTCCCTCTCAAGCAACCATGCAATTATGATACAAGAAGTCTCTTGTGTCCCCAACACACCTAATACAATTTTCAGTTGTATAGGTGCACTAGTTCGGCGAAGAGATAGTGAAATAAGTAATATGGATGATTATAAGTAGTAATTTCAATCTAAAATAAAAATGGCAGCAAGGAAACATGTAGCAGAACTTATTGTAAACGGTGTTTCAATGCTTATAAACAAGGCCTAGGGATCATACTTTCACTAGTGAACACTCTCAACAATAATAACATATCATCTCTTCACTATGCTACTCCGAACCACTCTTTGGACGAATAACAAACACCAATTCATTGCGTAGGGATACAGCAGCACCCCTCAAAGTCGCATTCCCATGTCTAGTTAACCCCGCGTTGTCACTATGAGCGCCCTAGAAGGTACTAGACAAACACCACAATTTCATAGGTTCATCCAACACAAGATATAAATATCATGCTAAACCACACGGTGCACACTTTCACCTTTACACCGTGATCAAAGTGTTTATGAAGATCTCATAAAAAACCCAGTTGAGTAGCATAACAGATGAAGAGTAACATCTACTTATTCAACTAGATTACAACGCTCATGATCACATAAATATTGCACCATGGGGGAGAGAGATGAAACACATAGCTACCGGTAGAGCCCTCAGTCCGAGGGGAGAACTACTCCCTCCTCATCATGGGAGACAGCAACGGCGATGAAGATGGCGGTGGAGTCGATGGAGATGGCTCCGGGGGCACTTCCCCATACCAGCAGGGTGCCGGAACAGAGATTTCTGTCCCCCGAAACTTGTCGGTGGCGGCGGCGGAGCTAAGGAACTTTTCGTGGAAGGGGGCCGATATTTTTAAGGGTTTATGTATCGGGGGGATTATATAGGTGAAAGGGCAACGTCGGTGGGTGCCCGAGGGGCCCACACCAATAGTGGGGGAGGCCAGGGGCTAGCCCGCGTGAAGGGATGTTGTGGGGGCTCTAGGGCCCCCCTCTGGGTCCCCTTTGGACTTCCTTGACGTGTCGGGAATTCTAAGACTTTTGGCTTTGAATCGTCCAATTCCGAGAATATTTCCAAAACAATTTTTCTGAAACTAAATACAGAAGAAAACAGGAACTGACTCTATGGCATCTTGTCAATAGCTTACTCCCAGAAAATCCATAAAAATGACATAAAGTGTAAAGAAAACATGTAGCATATGGCATGAAAACAACATGGAACATCAGAAATTAAGGATACGTTTATGACGTATCAACATCCCCAAGCTTAGTTCCTACTCGTTCTCGAGTAGGTAAACGATAAAAACAAATAATTTCCATGGTGACATGCTACCAACATAAACTTGATCATCATAGTAATGTAAAGCATGTAAACTAGGATCAAATGAATGAAGGTTGTGGTTTATAGTCGATATCCTAGAATAATGTATAAACCATTAAGAATAACAAAGTAAAACTTTTCCAAGAATAAATACTCAAAGACAATCCAATGTGCAAAGTATATTAAAGATGATTTAAGCTTCAAGAACAACAATATAATCATCCAAGGCATCAAACTCTCACAACAACTCCTGTTAGGATCAAGTCAACTGACAACAATATGCACATAGTAAAATCATTCAAATAATTGTGCACTCAAAGCAAGCAAGAGTTATGTAATGGTTCCTGATGGCGTGTATGTCCTAGTTCGTAAACCCCAAGAGAAAAGTTGTGAAGAGTGTAGCAGCAAGTTTTCCCTCAGAAAAGAAACCAAGGTTGAATCGACCAGTAGGAGGACAAGCAATCTCCGAAGGTTGATGCAGCTGAGGTGGCAGGGCGCACTATCGGTTCAGCAGCAACGTGGAACCTACACAACACAATCAAATCACTCTGTCCCAACGAAGAAGTGAGGAGGGCATGGTGGTGTAGACCCCTCCGGTGATGATTTCCCCCACCGACAGGGTGCCGGGGAGAGCTCCAGAACCCTCCCGATCTCGGGATGACGGTGACAGCGGCCTCGGGTGTTTCTTGGGTAAATGTGGGATATCTTTAGGGTTTACGTCTCGGGGGGATTATATAGGCGAAAGGGCAGAGGCGGTGGAGGCCTGGGGGCCCCACACCACCCCCTGGCACGGCCAAGGGGGGGCGCCACCCTATGGTGTGGGCCCCTAAGGCCCTCCTCCGGGTCTCTTCGGGACTTTATGGAACCTCAGGGATTTCTAAGACTTCCGGGCTTCAAATTTTCCAATTCCGAGAATATTTCTAGAACAACTTTTCTGAAACTAAAAACAACAGAAAAATAGGGAACTGGCTCTGTGGCATATTGTCAATAGGTTAGTCCGGGAAATCAATAAAAATGACATAAAGTGTATAGCAAGAATGTGGGAAACAATAATAAAACAACATGGAACATCAGAAATTAAGGATACGTTTATGACGTATTAGTTCCTTGGCACCGGGATGTTGTGGCTAAAAGAACATTATGGTGGGTTTGGATGGTCAATGGAAGAAAGTCTCACACAACTGAAAGTGATCATTAGACAAGAGGAAGTCTTATAATAGAAGTGATACAAGGAGTAGTGATGGCGACACAACGGATGCACATAGAGCTATAAGTGTATGAAATCTCACGAAGACCTAGAGCTCTTTTGAGGAGGCTCTTCATTGGAATATACAAGCCAAGTTCTATAATGTAAGTTCCCCACGTAGTTATGCAAGTCATAATATGAAAACTCTCTCCAAACTGAAGTGATGATGCTAAGAAAAGCACAAGTGTGGAATAAATGATAGTAATGATGCCCCCTCTCTCTTTATTTTCTCTCTTTTTCCTCTCTTTTTTCTCTTTTGGGCCTTTTTTATATATAACCTCACTGGTAGGGGCAACACTCTATTTTACAATGAATCAACACACTTTTAGTACTCATAACTCAAACTGAAATATCTCTGATGTATAAAACTAAATGTTCATGCCAGTGTAGTAGTATGCAAAATAACAATGAAGCATGACACGTAGCATAATGATGATTGATGTTGTATGGTAATATATCTCGGAATGGCTATGGAAATTCCATGGTAGGTAGGTATGGTGGCTGTTTTCGGCAAGATAAATTTTGGCTTATGTGTAGAAGAACAAAGTACTCCCACGGGGTTTGGATGCACTGGCAAAGTTTGCACCAACTCTCAATGTGATAATGAGCAATGCACAGTATCGAAGAAGCTAGCAAATATGGATGGTGGAAGTGCCGGAAAACCACAACATAGAACTCAAAAGTTAAAAGCTACCAAATAAAATCATGATATCACAAGGCATAATGAAAATCACTCCAAGAGGGTCCGCGGCAGTGACAAGTCACTTTTAGCTACCTCGATCGTAGAACGTAAAAAAAATCCATTACGATTGCTATCAGCAAAGGAAGTCATATACCATTATCCTATCAACTTATTATTTGAGTGTGGTACAGTTTCAAGCTTCTAGACCAACCATTAATTATTTTTCTGTACTATATGAGCAAGTTTACCATTAAGCAAATTAATATGTCAAAACAACAACAGATAATCTAGTCAGACAGTTTAATGATCTACAAGAATATGCAAGCTTTTTCGTTATACCATCTACCACGCGTAGCATTTTCTACCAAACACTAAACAACAAAAAGTCTCCAAGAGATATAGAAATGAAACAAGAGAGTACTAACACAAATCTACTAAAACTAACATATCTAAATAAGAGATGCAATAAAAACAAGAGCTAAACATGAATTTTGCAGCAGCTAGAAGAAAAACTAAGAATATGAGCATAACGAGTATTCAAACGAAAAAGCGGAGAGTGTCTCTCTCCCACAAAAAGAATGCTAGGTTCCAACTATATTATTTCAGCAAGGAAAACAAAATAAAACAAAGGAAAACAATAAAAAAACATATGCTCAAAGTAAACTTCATATGATCTGACCGAATAAAAATATAGTTTCACTAGAAGTAACCTGATAAATTGTTGATGGACAAGGGGATGCCTTGGGAATCCCCAAGATTAAATGCTTGAGTCTTATTAGAAATTTCTGGGATGAACCACGGGGCATCCCCAAGCTTTGAACTTGCACTCTTCTTGATCACATTGTATCACCCTCTTCTCTTTACCCTTGAAAACTTCCTTCACACCACACTCAAAGAGTAATTCGCATTAGAGGGTTAGTGCAACAATAAAAAATTCATGGGTTCTGCATGGGCACAAGTGCTATTGATACTTTTAAACATTATATACAACCACTTATGTTTCGTGAAGCAAAGAAATCCACTTGACATCGTAAAAGAGCAAATGCAAGAAAAATGATAGAATCTGCCAAAACCAGATTAGTCTGTAAGGACGATTTTTTTCGGGGCACTTACATTGCTAAGATCGAAAAACTTAAACGAAAAAAAGTTTTGTAATTCTCTTAGGAATAAGCACAAAAAGTTTCAGGTCATTCTGATTTTTCTGTACTCTATACGATTTGTTACGGTGGACAGCAGAAACCTGTTTTCTGCGTAGAAATCCAAAACCAACTCCAACTTTCGTCAGAAACTTTACTTGGCACAACTAGAACATGAAAATAAAGATACAAAGGATTTCCTACAGAAGTAAACAACACCTTGACTCAAATAAAACAGAGAAAAACAAAGCAAAAATAAAACTATGGGTTATCTCCCAAGAAGTGATTTTCTTTACATCCTTTTAGCTAGGCATGATAATTTGAGAAGATGGTCACATGAGAAATATGAATTGAAGCAAAAGATAGCATCAAGAAGCAAATGTAAAAAAATTAAGTCTAACCCACTTCCTATGAAAAATAATCTTGTAGAAAACAAGTCAATAAAGCACAAACTAGCATAGGAAGACAAAATAAGTGCAACTTAAAAAAATTCAACATAAAGAGGGAAAACTTGAAATTGTTGAGATGCATAAAAATATGATTCCCTCTCTCATAATAACTTTCAGTAGCATCATGAATAAAATTAACAATATAACTATCACAAGAAACATTCTTATCATGAGCCACATGCATAAAAGAATTAATACTCTCCATATAAGCATAGTCATTCTCATTAATAGTAGTGGGAGAAAATTCAACAAAATAGCTATCATTATTATTCTCATCACCATAATAATCAAATATGAGAGGCATATTATGATCACAATAAAATTTATCAGCAATAATAGGTGTAACTAGAATACCACAATCATTATAATTATCATATATTGGAGGCAAAGTATCATCAAATTAAATTTGTTCCTCCATGCTTGGGGGACTAAAAATATCATATTCATCAAAACTAGCTTTTCAAAGCTTAGAATTTTCCATAGCATTAGCAATAATGGTGTTCAAATAATTAACGCTAATAACATTGCTACTAGCATGCAAATAAAGTTCCATAGGTTTTTAAATTTTCTCTTTAAACACTTCATGTCCTAACTCAGGATAAATATTATAAGGCTCTCTCATATTTTTGTTGTTTTCCATTAAGCTTAACTAGTGAAAATAAAAACAAGGAACAAGTGAAAACAAGCCTAACTAGTGAAAACAAGAAACAACAAACATATAATTGCAGAATCTAAAGGAAATAACTTCGAGCACTCACAAAGGATGTGAGCACCTTTTACCTTACCTCCATGGAAACGGTGACAGAAAATAGCTTGATGTCTATGCACGCTTCTATTCTTGTAGACAGTGTTGGGCCTCCAAGTGCAGAGGTTTGTATAACAACATCAAGTTTCCCGTAAGTGGATTACCCAAGGTTTATCGAACTCAGGGAGGTAGAGGTCAAAGGTATCCCTCTCGAGAAACCCTGCAATTACGATACAAGAAGTCTCTTGTGTCCCCAACACACCTAATACAATTGTCAGTTGTATATGTGCACTAGTTCGGTGAAGAGATAGTGAAATACAAGTAATATGGATGATTATAAGTAGTACTTGCAATCTGAAATAAAAATGGCAGCAAGCAAACATGTAGCAGAACTGATTGTAAACTGTGTTTCAATGCTTAGAAACAATGCCCGGGGATCATACTTCCACTAGTAAACACTCTCAACAATAATAACATAATTGAATGCATAAATATCATCTCTTCACTATGCTACTCTAAACCACTCTCCGGTCGAATAACAAACACCAATTCATTGCGTAGGGCTGCAACAGCACTCCTCAAAGTCGCATTCCCATGTCTAGTTAATCCCACGTTGTCACTATGAGCGCCCTAGAAGGTACCAGACAAACACCACAATTTCATAGGTTCATCCAACACAAGATATAAATATCATCCTAAACCACACGATGCACACACACTGTGACCTTTACACCGTGATCAAAGTGTTTATGGAGATCTCATAACAAAACCACTTGAGTAGCATAACAGATGAAGAGTAACATCTACTTATTAAACTAGATTACAAAGCTCATGATCACATAAAGATCACACCATGGGAGATAGAGATGAAACCTGTAGCTACCGGTAGAACCCTCAGCCCCGGGGGGAGAACTACTCCCTCCTCATCATGGGAGACAGCAACGACGATGAAGATGGCGGTGGAGTCGATGGAGATGGCTCTGGGGGCACTTCCCCGTCTCGGTAGGGTGCCTGAACAGAGATATATGTCCCCGAAACTTGTCGGTGGCGGCGGCGAAGCTACGGGACTTTTCGTGGAAGGGGCCGATATTTTTAGGGTTTATGCATCAGTGGATTATATAGGCGAAAGGGCAACGTCGGTGGGAGCTCGAAGGGCCCACACCACAGGTGGGGGTGGCTAGAGGATAGCCCGCGCGGAGGCATGGTGTGGGGGCTCCAGGGCCCCCCTCCGGTCCCCCTTTATACTTCCTTGACGTGTCGGGAATTCTAAGGCTTTTGGCTTTTGAATCGTCCAATTCCGAGAATATTTCCTGAACAACTTTTCTGAAACTAAAAACAGCAGAAAACATGAACTCGCTCCGTGGCATCTTGTCAATAGGTTAGTCCCAGAAAATCCATAAAAATGACATAAAGTGTAAAGAAAACATGTAGCGTATGGCATGAAAACAACACAGAATATCAGAAATTAAGGATACGTTTATGACGTATCAGCCTCCGTTATCGTCATCCCGAGATCGGGAAGGTTCTGGAACTCTCCCCGGCACCCTGCCGAGAGGGGAATTCATCACTAGAGGGGTCTACACTACCATGCCCTCCTCCGAAGTGATGCGTGAGTAGTTCATCTGTAGGGGCCCCAAACCGGATGGTCCGGAACCCCTTATATGCATACATTCACGATCCCAGGAATTCAGTCGTGAACAACATAAGAAGTTGGTACACAGATACATTATCCGTTACACAAATAATAGATTCTTACAAGTAATGGTCACATGATCAAGTCTTAACAACTGCTACGCAGGGCAGGCAAATGTCTCACAAACACACAACGGAAACTTAGTAAACACATAACGTAGATAGCCCATGTCACGCCTTCACCAAGAGGCTGCTGGCCGGGAGCCGGACCTAATTCGCATAGTCGTCAGTAAAGTACTCCTCCTCATTCGGCGGTTACTCAAAGTCTGACCAAGTAAATAGCCATGGAATAATCCAATATGAGTACATTTGAATGTACTCTGCAAGGCATCCTTTATAAACTTACATAATGCAAGTATGCTTATATGGTGGATAGGTAGGCTATACATAGGGTTCACTACCCATGGTGTATGTAAGATAACATCATGGTTGCTTTAACATCTCTGTATCTTTGTTGAAGAAGATACTCAAAAATAAAATAATATAGTTTTCTTTCTCTTGTAGATATCGCATGTACAAGAGGTTTTATAAAAGAAAGTTTTTTCTTTGCAAAGCTTCTTGTAGACAAGTCCATCTTTTCTTCATCGATACCTCGACGGTACAAATTCTTTTCTCCACAAACATCCCTTTTGAAAACTGACACAATGCTAGCTACATGTCCATTCAACTACCCATATCCGAGGGATCGGCTATTCAGAATATTTTTACTCTGCGGAGGTGTACACAATCCACAAGATCCAATCATTTTCCATGAGCTACTCATGGATCGACACAGCGATATGCAAGCATCAGATAAATGATCCTAACTGTCCACTCTGGTCAAGCTAGTATGGCTATCCCTTCAACTGGGTTTGATCTCCCCGGCACCATGTCACACATCGCCACAACAGGAGACCTAATTGTCGCATCCAGAAGGAAAATTAATCCCACACTGTGTATGTCCCGCTTCTCCCTCCTAGCGACACTTCGGTTCAGAGCATCATCCTCTCTATAGCACTTTGGGATAGTACGCATACTAACAAGAAAACGTATCTAGGTAGGCCTCGTACCCATGTTGAGGTAGAGTGGTAGTACTTCTTGGTTGTCCAGCAAATACTAGGTTATGTGTCTTTTGTAAACCATTTGAAAACAATCCTCTCTTGCCTCCCCCGGTGAATAAGGTCCCGCCTTTTCCACCGTGGACTCTTCATAAGAAAATTTGTTTTCAAAAGCAAGTTTTTAAAGTGTCCACTTAGGGACTTGAGATTATTATCTTTTGTGGTATTTATATACCATATGGTGGCTAAAGGATTGGTAACACCAAGTTGACTAATGGCAATGTGATATATATATATATACTATTAATAGTAATAATAGCCACTAAAAAATAGTTTTGGTAATCAAGTTTTTGTAAAACTCCAGAATTAAGACATGCATGATAGATAATGATAAGTAGTATAAAAACAAGCTTTAGGATGGCTTCCCTTGGTACTGGCTTGGCTCTTGGTCTTGGTAACAACATGAGTGGTAGTAATAACCTCCGGCACCAACTACTTCTTCCTCGTGTTCTATCGTCGCAAAATAAAATAAGGACACACAATCAGAACCAAATCTAAGGCAACCATGGCTCTAAGTAATACATACAACAATCACTCACAAAACAAAACAACACTCAAGTTTGCAAACATAAGACTCCTCAAGCACACACAATAATAACCATAATGTCCTATTACTACTATGGTAGAGAAATGTCATTTCTCACCAAAATGAAATGAAACCAGTGGGTGTTCCACTAGGTTTCCATGAAATTTAAGAGGCCCAATGCCTCTGGTTCAACTTGCGGAAAACAATTTTTCCACCAAACAAAAGTGCAAGCTATACATACTAGTGAAAAACAACACTATGAATAAATAAACAATCATTGCTATTCATGATTCTCTATGAATTTAAATGGAACCTAACAGATGTGGAAACAACCCATAAGCAGTACCAAATGGTACCGGACTCAACAAAACAACACTAAAAACTTAGGTAATAAATCTATTTATACTTTTCTCATAAAATCTATTAAAATAAAGACTAGAAAAACAATACTAGACATACCCTATTTCTATTTGTTTTCCAAACACGGACACACTTTCTAACATACTAGTACTCTAATTAAACCACATACTAACAACAAACAAATCATCTAAACATGATAGAAAACAACATTTCAACTAGCAAGCAATTATTCTAAAATAAATACACAAAATTAACTAAATATGCATGTCAAAATTAATCTAGAGCTCTAAAAATTACACAAAGCTAGGATAACATAGACCTAAGCATACACAAACTCATCCAATTGGATTCACGTCAAAAAGCATTATTAAACTCCCTCTAAAAATCCTAGAAACTGCTACTGGACAAACACCAAAATGGATGGCATTTCCAAATGGCAACACCCCTTGATACACAGTCAAGTGCTACTGAGATATCTACTCATTAGATACTCAAAGAATTTCAGTTTGCTAAATTTGAGCACACATACAAAAAGTTATGCACAAATTACTCTAATGCTAGATCTACAAGTTGCATATGTTTAATAAAATGTAGATCTAATGCTAGGAATTTTGGTGGATTTTATTTATCTCGTTTGCATTTTTTTTAAATCCTAAAGTAAACCTACTGTCTCTGTTATTTTCTAGAAGGAAAAACAAAATCGTGCGCGGGCTGGTTCTTCCCTCTGGGCGCGGCCCGCTAAGCGAAACCAGCCCAGCTCGCAAGCGCGCGTGCGAACGCGCGTAACGCTTAGGGATTCAAGCGTGGTCGTTGATCTCGTGATCAACAGCGCACCGTCGTCTCCCTCCTCTCTCTCTCTCTCTCTCACGCGACGGAGAAGCGACCGACGACGAGCTTGGCGATTAGCTCACCTAGGGGGCGTGTAGGGCAGTGGAGAGGGGTCGGGGACGTCACACATGGTCGACGTGGTGTAGGGGCACGGTCACAGGGGGTCGTGGAAGCTCCAAACGACGGCGCAGAACTGCGGGTCCACGGCGGCTCCGATGAGGCTCTCGGCCCTCCTACAAACGAGCGGTCAAACGGATGGGTCAGGGTGGTTCTACGGTGAACGGAGGACACACTGGAGGTGGAAATGAGGGGTGGGGTGATGCGGGGCGTGCTCCACCTCTGTCTCTCCTCCGCGGCGGCCGGCAACGAAACTCGGGCTCGCTGGATCACAAAGAGTTCGGGGCGTGCGCGGTCTGCGTCAGGGGGGTGGAGTGGGGTGGTGTGAGGGTGGTGACACAGTGAGGGCGTGCCCGTGGCTTTATAGCCACGGTGCCACGGCCGTGTACATGCGCGCGTCCACGGTATGGTCGTGGCGAGCTCGGGGTCGCACTCTGAGCGCCCATGCCGTGCCCCTTGGCCCTTGGGCGTTTCTAGGAGGTGCTCGTCGGTGTGGTCGTGTCCAGGGCGTCAAGGGTGAGGTGAAAACTGCGCGCCCGTGGCGACAGTTCGTGCGCACAGTGGCACTCTCACTCTGTCAGGCCAGCCCATTATGCCGCTCCCCTCTCTTCCTCTCTCTGTTGCCACGTTGTTCCCTCCTTCCTTGGTCAAACTTGAAAGAATCCAAGGCTTGGTATTTGCTAAGGAATGTTAGGGCTTCTAGAAGAAACAAGTGGCACTGGCTAATTCACTCTCAATCAAAAGATATCAACGATCAAAGTTCTGTCAATCTCACATATTCAGCAGTTTCAGAAATTAAAAAAATGACTTAGTCATTTTGGCTAAGTGTCAAAAAAACAGATAAAATCAACCAAATGTCATATCTGTTTTGAATGCACAAAACCTTTGCAATTTTTTTTCAAAGTATGGGTTTGTTAAACATGATTTGTACTTTCAAAATCATCAATTGAAAACAAATTTGATTTTTTGAAAGGCACTGAAAACAAGGTGGAAAACATCTACTTTCTGTTTTTTCTCTGTTTTCAAAAATTCCCTTTTTCTGTCTTATTTTTCTTCTACAAAAACCATCAAGCATTTGATTTTTTCTTATTCTAAAATCCAAACCAAGCTTACATATTTGTAGTCCATATATCATAGAACACATTCATTCCAAGAAAACAGAAAATGTGATTCCCTAACATATTGATAACATGTGTTAAATACTGCTAGTTGGCTAGTTTTTTCAGAAACAAGTTTATATAGAAAACTCAAAGGAAAACATCCAAATATTATTTTTCCATTTTGTTTTCTTGATTCATACAAATCCAAATAATATTGTTAGGTTGAAAGAAACATTGATACAACACTTTGGATAAAAAGATTATCCAAAACACCATATAGAAAACATCACAGAAACAATAAGGAAACATCAGGAAAATTTGATGATTGATTTTAAAGAAAGGGTTGCTTGCATTGCATATATACCCATAGTTCATTACATGATGTTGGATTACACAAGTGCATAAAAAGTTTTTGTTGGCCCACAAAAATGGCTTCTCTCACTGAGTTACATGTGGTCCAAAATCTGGTGTGTGACATGATCCCTGGACTATGGGTCCATAGCAGTAGCTAGATGGTTATGTTCTCCACTTTGTACCTCATGTTTAGATCTAATGAGCTGGCCTACATGATCGAGATCATATTTTGTAATGCTACATGTTGTGTTTGCTGGGATCTGATGAATGTTGAATGTTATGTCTTCTAATTATCAATCTATCATGTTATCTTCATGCATATGTTATCTATGATCTTGCATGATCTCTGTTATTAGTAGATGCTTTGCCCAAGTAGATGCTAGTAACTCCAAGAGGGAGTATTTATGCTCGATAGTGGGTTCATGCCTCCTTTACATCTGTGCTCGAGTGACAGAAACATGCCGGATGGAGGATGTGTTGTTGCCATTAGGAAGAAAACAACGGTGTTTACTTAGTTTACATTACACACTTTGCTTATTGCAATAATCTGTTGCTTGCAACTTAATACCCAACGTTCGTTCGGATGATATTCGGAGGGTGGATTATTAGTCATAGATGTAGTTGGATGACAGTCTATGTATTTTGTTGCAATGTCCGCATGAATCACATAGTAATCTTCATGTATTGCATATGCACTACGGTGCAGCCTTCATTTTTGTCGATTGCCCAGCTATAATTTGTTTACCACACATGTTATTTATATTTCACGGAGAGACCCCACTAGTGAACCATGGACCCCGGTCCATTTTCTCATACTGATAGTACACACACTGTTTCCACTGCATCTACTGTTTTCACATTGCTGCTACTGTTTTCATATTGTTCTTATATTGTTTTCCACACCATACGTTTAACCTCTTTGTGTTCAGCAAAAACGGTGAGATTGACAACCTCACTGCTTCATTGGGGCAAAGTGACTTGATTGTGTTGTGCAGGTTCCACGTTGCTGTTGAACCAGTAGTGTGCCCTGCCACCTCAGCTGCATCAACCTTCAGAGATTGCTTGTCCTCCTACTGGTTGATTCAACCATGGTTTCTTTTCTGAGGGAAAACTTGTTGCTGCACTCTTCACATCTTGCGCTTAGGGTCTCCCAAAGAGCATGTGTCCACACTCCATCAAGCTTATCTGGCGCCGTTGTCGGGGAGTTCAAAGTCATCATCAGGAAGAATTCTCCCGTCAACTATACGCCATCAACAAGTTTTCTGGCGCCGTTGCCGGGGAGGAAGAGAATTTATGCAAGGGGAGTCTCTCACTTCCAATCTCTTTACTTTGTTTTTGTTTTGCTTAGTTTATTTTATTTTGTCTTGTTTGCTTCTATTTATCAAAAACACAAAAAACTTAGTTCTTATTCTAGCTGTAGTTTTATTCCTATTTTTAGTCTTGCTAAAATGAGTGTTCTTGAGGTTGAAGTTCGTTCTTTCAAGAAACAAGGTGGAGAAAGTTTAAAAGATGCTTGGTATAGGATAAGTGATGATCATCATAGATGCACTAAGAAATATTCCACTTTAATCCTTCTTATGAGTTTTTATGTTGGTATTACTAGCTGGTATAGGTATGTTCTAGACACTCTTACATGCGGTAATTTTCTGGGAACACCTTCTTCGGAAGCCTGCAATTTAATTGAAAGTTTAGTTGGAACACCACCTACTAAGGTTGTGAAAACCGAGATCACTTTAGATGATATTATTAAAAAGCTAAACTCTGTGGAGAAAAATTTGCTAAAGTTTCCTGATAATGCTAGCAAATTTAATGAATCAATAGTAAATATCAATAAGAAAATCATTGTTTTAGAACCTAGCAATATCCATGATAGTCAAAATATGAGGATTGGTAAATTAGAGGAAGCTATGGAAACTTTAAGCTCAACCTTTTCTTATCTTAAGTTTAAAAGGGAGAAACCTTCCGTGGGAAAAGAGAAAAAAAATATATGTATGTCCCCAAGGTACCTAAACCAAAATCCCCTAATGTGCTTAAAATTAATAATTTTTTTAGTGAAACTAAAAGTGATTTGCATGTTTAATCATCTTCAGGGGTGTCTAAGGTACCCATTGATACAATTGTCTTTTGGAGGAAATTATTGATTAGGATGCTTCTTCACTTGAAAGCACTTGATTCCACTTTTCTGGGCCTAGCTAAAAGGTGTTAAAGAAAAGCACTTCTTGGGAGATAACCCATGGTTTTATTTCTGCTTTGTTTTTCTATGTTTTTTTTAGTCAAGGGGTTGTATACTTCTGTAGGAACACCTTTGTATCTTTATTTTCATGTTTTAGTTGTTCCAAGTAAAGTTTATGACGAGAATTGGAGTTGGTTTTGGATTTCTTCGCAGGAAATAGACTCCTGCTGTCCACCGTAAAAAATCGTATAATTCATAGGAAAATCAGAATGACCTGAATTTTTTTCTTCTTATTCCCGAGATAATTCCGCAACTTTTTAATTTTTAAGTTTTTCTATCTGAGCAATGTAAGTGCCCCAAAAAATTCGTCTTTACAGACTGTTCTGGTTTTGACAGATTCTGCCATTTTTCTTGTATTTGCTCTTTTACAATGTCAAGTGTATTTGTTTGCTTCACGAAACATCAGTGCCTGTAGATAATGTTGAAAAGTATCAATAGCACTTGTTCCCATACATAACCCATGGATTTTTGATTGTTTCACTAACTCTAATGCGAATTACTCTTGGAGTGTGGTGTGAAGGAAGTTTTCAAGGGTCAAAAGAAGGGGGTGATATATGTGATCAAGAATAGTGCAACGTCAAAGCTTGTGGATGCCCCCGTGGTTCATCCCATAAAATTATAATAATAATCAATCATCTAATCTTGGGGATGCCCAAGGCATCCCCTTCTTCATCAACAATCTATCAGGTCACTTGTAGTGAAACTATATTTTTATTCGGTCACATCGTATGAAGTTTGCTTGGAGCGTCTGATTATTTTTCCTTTGTTTTTTTTCCTTTATGCATTAATATAGTTGGACCCTATCATTCCTTTTTTGGGAGTGAGACACGCTCTGCTTTTTTGTTTGAATACTTACTATGCTAGTATTCTTAGTTTTTCTTCTAGCTGCTGCAAAATTCCTGTTTAGCTCTTGTTTCCTTTGCATCTCTTGTTCAGAGCTGTTAATTTTAGTAGTCTTATGTGAGTACTCTCATGTTTGCTTGCTGTAGAATTTAGAGAGTTTTTCTTAAAGCATGTTTTGTATGGTGCTTGTTGGGAAAAGAAACTGCTGCTTGAAGTAGATTTTATAACGGTGCAAGTAGAAGCCTGTATAGACTGTGGCTAGACTTTTTCATATCATGCTAGATTTTATTTTAATTCTAAAGCCTTGTGGTTATTTAGTAGCATGATTAGTCTCAAATATATGACAGTGTTTAATGTGCCATCGAAAGAATCATGAGTTGTTCTTGTCATATTGAAGCATAAATTTGTGGTGTTCTCCTTTGAATGTTTTATTTGGTTGACTTGGCGCATGCTCACACCATGTTTATGACTATGAACCAGTCACTTATATCCTCCATGATCATTTAGTTTTCGAACTTGTCGTACCACTTATTCTTTGATTAATGATGTTTATGTCGCTATGCATGTTTATGGCTCTTATGCTCTCTTGATTTGTCGCTCCCAGTCTTTTGCTAGCCTCCACCTGTACAGAGTATGAGCTCTAATCATGAATTCAACTCCCAAAAACCAAATTATGCCAAATGTGTCCATCATACCTACCAAAATGTGGTATTTAACCGCCACTCCAAAGTAAATTGCTCATGTGTTACCTTTAAAACTTTCAAAATTACTCCTGTTTTAGCTCAGGAGGACGTAAATAGAGAATCTTTATCTCACTTGTTGATTGGACTAGTGGCTTCATCCACTTATCCAATGATAGAAGAGCTGGCAGCGGAGTGCCCAGCCCCAAATTAATAACAACAAATTCCCTTCACTATTTTCCCCCTAATTTATCAGTCAAATCATAATTGTGTAAACAAAAGAGAAAGAGGGATGACCTTCTACCCACATGTGTCCTTCTATGGGAGCTGCTCTTGTGAATTCTAGTTGGCTTGTGACGTATTGTATTTTCCAGTTTACCATTCGTTGACATAAGCATACACCTATCTTAAAAATGTTTTTTTATACCTCTGTTTAATAACATAAAAGCTCTAGCACATGAGTTGATCCCTGCTTCCCTCTGCGAAGGGCCTTTCTTTTACTTTTATGTTGAGTCTCCATCTTCTAACTTTATGCACAGTTGAGAGAGCATAGTTGCCACTATGAATTCTATGTGCATTTGTCCCAGAAACATTATTAATTGATTCATGATGTGTTATTTCTTATTCTCTAATTATTTGTTCTAGTCTTCCTGATGAAGTTTGAAGGTGTCCCGGCATTTATGTTTTGCCCCACTCTTAAGGACTAGTGAAATATCACTTTTCCATGTTTTCTCTATACTTTAAACAAACGTATATCCTTCGTTGCATTGTTATTCGTGATATTTTATTTGTGTTACTTCTCATGATGCAAGGTGATTGCTATGCTTTATTGTTAAAATTCTATTTATCATGCTTGTGTTGAAGTTCTATGATCTCAGCTTACTTATGCTTTTACATTATTGATGATCAAGTTTATGTTGGTACCAAGTCACCTCAGAATTTTTGTGTTTTTATCGTTTACCTACTCGAGGACGAGTAGAAACTAAGCTTGGGGATGTTGATACGTCATAAACGTATCCTTAATTTCTCATGTTCCATGTTGTTTTCATGTTGTTTCCTACATGTTTGATATACACTTTATGCCATTTTTATCGATTTTCGGACTAACCTATTGACAAGATGCCACAAATCCCGTTCATTGCTTTCTGTTGTTTTTAGTTTCAGAAAAGTTGTTCTAGAAATATTCTTGGCATTGCAAAATTCGAAGTTCGGAGGTCCTAGAATTCGCAAAGGTTCCACGGAGCCCCGAAGAGGTCCGGAGGGGGGCCACACCATAGGGCGGCGCCCCTGGCCGCGCCATGGGGTGGTGTGGGGCCCCCAGGCCTCCATCGTTTTTGCCCTTTCGCCTATTTATAACCCCCAACATATTAACCCTAAAAATATACCACTTCGTCCTGAGAAACACCCGAGGCCGCCGTCATCGTCATCCTGCGATCGGGAGGGTTCTGGAGCTCTCCCCGGCACCCTGCCGGGAGGGGAATTCGTCACCGGAGGGGTCTACATCACCATTCCCTCATCCGAAGTGACGTGTGAGTTGTTCATCCCTAGACTATGGGTCCATAGAAGTAGCTAGATGGTTGTTATCTCCACTTTGTACCTCATGTATAGATCTCGTGAGCTGCCTCACATGATCGAGATTATCTTTATGTAATGCTACATGTTGTGTTTGCTGGGATCTGATGAATACTGAATGCTATGCCTTCTGATTATCAATCTATCATGTTATCTTCATTCTTATGTTATTTATGATCTTGCATGCTCTCCGTTATTAGTAGATGCTCTGGCCAAGTAGATGCAAGTAACTCCAAGAGGAAGTATTTATGCTCGATAGTGGGTTCATGCCTCCTTTGCATCTGTGCTCGAGTGACAAAAACTTGACAGATGGAGTATGTGTTGTTGCCATTAGGGAGAAAACAACGATGTTTACCTAGTTTACATTACACACTTTGCTTACTGCAATAATCTGTTGCTTGCAACTTAATACCCAACGTTTGTTTTTATGATATTCGGAGGGTGGATTATTAGACATAGATGCAGTTGGATTACGGTCTATGTATCTTGTTGTAATGCCCGCATGAATCACATAGTAATATTTATGTCTTGCATATGCACTACCGTGCATCCTTCATTTCTGTCAATTATCCAGCTGTAATTTGTTCACCACGCATGTTATTTATCTTTCACGGAGAGACACCACTAGTGAACTATGGACCCGGTCCTTTTTCTCATACTGATAATACACACACTGTTTTCACATTGCTTTCATACTATTACTACTGCTTTCATACTGTTCTCCCTTTATTTTCCACACCATACATTTAACCTCTTTGTGTTCAGCAAAACCGGTGAGATTGACAACCACTGCTTCGTTGGGGCAAATTGATTTGACCATGTTGTGTAGGTTCCACGTTGCTGCTGAACTGGTAGTACGCCCTGCCATCTTGGCTGCATCAACCTTCTAAAGCTACTCCTTCCTCCTACTGGTCGATTCAACCTTGGTTTCTTTCTGAGGAAAACTTGCTGCTGCACTCTTCATACCTTCCTCTTGGGGTCTCCCAACGAACGTGTGTTCACACTCATCACTCATTATTTTCATTAGGCACAACCGTCATTCCTCCCTTCTTAGGGACACAATGCACGGGGCTCACCCATCTACTATCATCAAGGAAAAATAATACCAGCATCAAGGAGTTTTAATACCTCATTTCTTACCACTTCCTTCATCTTAGGAATTAAACGGTGTTGATGTTCAACTACTGGCTTTGCATCAGGTTCAATATTAATAACATGCTGACATATAGAGGGAGAAATCCCCTTCAAATCGTCAAGAGTATATCCAATAGCTCCACGGTGTTTTTTCCATACTCCCAATAATCTTTCCTCCTCTTCACCTGAAAGTTTAGCACTAATAATAACAAGATATATTTTATTATCATCAATATAAGCATATTTAAGATCACCAGGCAAAGGTTTTTAATCAAAAACAGGATCCTCCTTGGGTGGTAATGTGGTACCCAAGTCTTCCACAGGTAAATTATGTTTCAGTATCACCGGTTGACGAAGAAGAATATCGTCAATCTCATTTCTCTCTTCCATAAACACCTCACTTTCATGGTCCTCCATATATTGATGCAAAGCATTGTTAGGAGTAAGAGCAATAGAGGCAAGTTGTTCAACTCTAAATTTTTCATTAGGCAATTCAGATTCATAAGGTGCTCTAGAAAATTTGGAGAAATTGAACTCATAAGTTTTTCCATCAATTTTAGTCAATATCTTCTCCCTCTTACAATCTATAATAGCACCACAAGTGTTCAAGAAAGGTCTACCAAAAATAATAGGACAAGTTTTACTAGCAGCCTTACCAAGTACTAGAAAATCAGTAGGATATTTAGTTTTACAACATAAAACTTCCACATCTCTAACAATACAAATCGGAAAGACAATTTCTCTATTAGCAAGCCGAATAACCACATCAATATTGTCAAGCTCACAAAAACCAATTTCATGCATAATTTCTTTATAAAGCTCATAAGGAATAGCACTAGAACTTGCACCAATGTCACACAAACCATAATAGCAATGATCACCAATCTTATAAGAAAGCACATGAACACTAGTTTTCTTAAGTCTATTTGGATGTGAGACAGTATTAGAAGCATCCCCACAGAATACAATATGTTCATCCTCTACATTTCCGCAGATAAGGTCTTTCACTATTGCTATAGCAGGTTCAACCGTTATTTGTTCATCAGGTTCAATAGACTTCTTAATGCTCTTATTAACCACACTAGCTACAATAGAGTGTTCTTTCACCTTAGCAGGGAAAGGCATTTTCTCAATATAAGGCTCAGGAACAGCAGGATTAGCAGCATGCACTTCTATATTTCTAGCAGGAACAACATCTTTATAAGGTGCATGGTACTTGTGATACTCCTTTTTAGGAATATCAAGATAAGAAGAAAAGGCTTTAAGAAATTTTGCAAAGATTTTAGAATCAAGACCACAAAAAACACTAACATTATAGAAGTCATCGGTTCCCATAAAAGATTCAATGCATTCATAATCATAATTTATACCTGACTTTCTACCTTTGTCATTCTCCCATCCTTCAGTGTTTTCTTGAATACGGTCAAGAAGATCCCACTTAGCTTCTTCCTTCATATGTGTGAATGATCCAGAACAAGAAGCATCCAATACATCCTTATCATGAAGAGAAAGCCTTGCATAAAAATTATTGATAACAATATTACTTGGGAGCTCATGAACAGGACATTTGAGCATTAATAACTTCATTATCCCCCATCGCTTGGGCAATACTCTCTCCATCACGAGGCCAGAATATATATATTTGATTCCGGTCTTTATGAATCTCACTAGGAGGATAGAAATTAGAATAAAAGAGAGGAAGATTCACCATTCTTCAGTAATTTGAACCATTCAGCGGCTCTAACTTTCAGCAATAAATAGAATAATTTCCTTTTAACTTGATCCATTGTAATACATGCACACCTGAATAACTCGCATAATTCATGTATAAAGAGCAAATGATCACCGGGATGGACAGTTCCATCTCCATAATAGCAGTTATTCATAACATGTCCAACAATTTTCATAGGTATTTTATTAGGATCTAATTCAGCAGATAATGGGTCACCTACTACCCTAGCAGTAATAGTAATAGTACCCCTAAACAGAGAACCAAAAGTATTCTCCATAATGAAATAAAATAGCACACAGAAAGAAAAACAACACTCACAATAAAAGTTTCTCTTACCAATTCCACTTACCAATAGCACTTCACTTCCCGGCAACGATGCCAGGAAATAGTCTTGATGAACCACAAGTATAGGGGGTGTATCATAATACTTTCGATAAATAAGAGTGTCGAACCCAACGAGGAGCAGAAGGTGTTGACAAGCAGGTTGGATAGAGATTTCACTCTAAACACTAGCAAACAGGTTTTTGGTGGTTTTTGATATAGCAGATAAATAAAGTGCGAGTGAATAGAAGACAATAAATATAATTGCAGCGAGTGTCCCAATACTTTTGAGAGCAAAGGACAAGCCGGTTGTTCTACTTATGATTACCAAACGTTCTCGAGGACACATGGGAATTTCGTCAAGTGCTTTTGCTTCATACGGTTGGTTAACATTTATTGGTTCGTGAAGTGTTTTTTGGGTGAACCTACGCTAATGTACCGCCAAACTAGGACTAATACATACTTGTGATTACACCCCTCGTAAGCATCCGCAAATACAAGAATGTAATTAAGATAAATCTAACCACAAACTTAAAACTTCGAGATTATATGCTCCCTCGTGCATTGGTTTCCTAACGGGGGTTTAGGTTTCTATCACTCCGTCAACCCCACAATTAGTAGCCAAATACACAACGCATCCTCCTAGGCCCATAAAGGTGAAGTATCGTGTAGTCTATGTTCACATGACACCACTAGAAGAATAGCACCACAACTTAAATACCGAACCACGAGATATTACTTCAACATGATTCAACTACTAACATCATGACTTCTCCCATGTCCTCAAGAACTAAACGAACTATTCACAAGACATAATATGGATCATAATCAGAGGTGATATAATGGACAATCTGGTCATAAAGTATAAACACCGATAAATCTCACAAGCATCAACTACTAACAAGTAATCCACACTGGGAGAGAGATCTAGTGAAGAGCAACGATAAAAACCCCTAATTGTTATAGAGAGATGAAGGTGGATGATGAGGGTGATGGTGGTGGTGGTGATGATGATGACAATCTTGATGATGCCCGGAGCGATGACGGTGACGATGGCGATAATTCCCCCTCTCCGGGGAGGAATTTCCCCGACAGATTTCTCCCTGACGGAAAACTTTTCTCTCTCTGTTGTTTTCCGCCCCGAGGCAGCGGCAGAATATTTTTTGATGATGTCCTGGGGATTAGGGTTCCCTTGGGGTCAAGTACGCGAAAGGGGGCATCCAGGAGTGGGCCAGGGGGGCCAGACCACCCCCAGGCGCGACCAGAAGGGGGGGGCGTCTGGTGGTGTGGGCCCCAGGTGGCCCCCTCCGGTGCCCTTCTGTCTGACTTCCTCCTAGGTACTTCTAAGACTCCTCCGGTATCCCCCCTCTTCTTCAGATCTTCTGAAATAGGGTATCTCGACGGTGCTTTTTCCATCATATTTCTGGTCCCGGTGTTTCTTCTCCAAAAATTATGAAACATGCAAAATAAGATAAAATAACATAAGTAATGCATCATAACATGAATTATATCGATGAATAACAGAAAATAATAATATAAAATAGTGATGCAAAATGGACGTGTCAGCATCCCCTTCTTCATCAACAATTTATCAGGTCACTTCTAGTGAAACTATATTTTTATTAGGTCACATCATAGGAAATTTTACTTGGAGCTTCTGTTTGTTTTCTTTTGTTTCCTTGCTGCAATAATATTGTTGGAACCTAGCATTCTTGTGTGGGAGAGAGACACGCTCCGCTTTTTCATATGAATACTTGTTATGCTCGTATTGTTAGTTTTCTTCTAACTGCTGCATTCTTTTTAGATCTTGTTTTTCATGCATCTTGTAACACCCGGGGGATTTTCCCCAATTAGAAGTTGATTGTTTTTTTTCTTTTGGCATTGCATTGCATTGCATCATGCATGTAGTGCACTTGTTTGCAAACCAACTTAAAATTCAAACCAATTTAAATTTTCAAACAATACACCTTTGTTCTCAAATCAAATTGTTTCCATAAAAATTGAATTGAAATTAAAAATTGGCTTGGTTAATAAAATTCCGTTTGTTAACACCCTAATTTGAATTTCAAATTCAAATTCAAACATTAACAAAAACTTTGAAAATTTTGAAAAACAAAAGTGGTGCACATGGGCATTTGTAATGCTGAGTGCATGCAAATTGCTTTCCTAATTTTTTAAAACCCTAAACCCCTTTCTTTTCTCTCTTATCTCTCTTCTACAAAAAAAAAAGAAAAATAATAAAAAGGAAAACTGCTGGGGGAGGCAGGCCAAAGTGGCCCACCTACCACCCCAGCCCGTTAGCTTCCAGCCCACCTCCATCTGTCGTCTTCAACCTACGTCACCTCTGTACGAACTCCCCCATCCATGGCCACGTATCCAGTTGAGGTGATGGACGGCAATCCGACGTCCCCCTTGCCTATATATCATGTCCAGGAGGTTGCCCTAGCTCTCCTCCTCCGGTTCCCTTCCCTAGCGCCGTCGCTCCCTTCTTCTACTCCCCAAAATCGAGCCCGTCCTAAGCACCTCGCCGTCCGACCACGACGACGGCGCCATCGCCTCAAGCCTCGATGGGATCCGAGACCATGTCCAGGAGCTGCGCGTGGATGTCCTCTTCCATCTCCAAGCAGGAGCCGGACCTGAGAAGGACCTGGAGCATCACGACGTGCACGTCTTCTTCCGCGCCCGTGGCACCTCGGCTTCGTCTTCCTCATCTTCGCCCCGCCTCCGTCGTCCTCCGTAACCCGATCCTTCACGCCGTCCCCCTCCCGGTGAGCAGACAAATCTCTTAGACATCCTCTCGGATCATGTCTCCTCCTATACGTGTGTATCCATCCGAGTCCGGCCGCGCACGTCTCGCCGTCGGGACGGCCGCCTCGTTTACGTGCACGAGCTGCGGTTCCTCTGCCTCGACCTTTACCTGGGATCAAAACACGCACCTGTAGCGCACCACACACACCCAGAGGCCCCTGCAGTCTCAGGTCTCGCGCGCGCATGGCAGGGACGAGCAGCCGCGGCGGATCATCGTCTCCGTCGAGTGTGAAATCTGAAGCCTGCAACTTTCGTTTCTGAACTTCAGTTACAATTTTCCTAGTCATCCTTATTTCGCTTAGATCTCATATGCAATCACAAGCCAGGCGACAGCCCAGTGGCTGCGCACCCTGTCCGCACGCTGGGAGATCCCAGGTTCGACTCCCGGCCGCGGCACGCCCCCCCTTTTCTCTTTATTTTCCACCGCGCGCCACGGGTCCCACCCGTCAGTGACTGCCTGCGCCACGTCAACTTGCAACCACGCGCAGTCGGCGCCACCCAGGCACTGGCCCCATCTGTCAGCCAGCGTGGGGACTATTCCCCACGGTGGAAAATTCCTGCAGCTGTTTTCTTTTTTTCTTTTTCAGAAAATTTTTTATAAAAACTTGCAAATTCAATATCTTTGTCAATTCAATCCATTTGGGCAAATATATTTTCCATCCCAAATTTCTTGTACTTTTCAAATATAAACTTTGTTCTCTATTTTGGATAATTAAAATTGGTGCAATAATTCAATACTTTAATTACACCCTTTAAATTGCAAAATTCATAACTTGGGCAATTCAAATCCAATTCCAACATGTAAAATATGGTTTCCATGCAAAATTGAACAAGATTTCCAAATATAAACTTTGTTTCCTATTTTGAATAATTAAAATTGGTTAAATAATTTAAATCTTGTTTAATTCATTTAAAATTGCTAAATTAATAACTTGGTCAAACGAAATTCTTTTTGAACATATAAAATATGTTTTCCAACCAGAAAAATGCAAGGAATATTAATATGCCATCCATGTTCATGTTTGCATATTGTATCTTGCATCTTAGCTGTGTTATGCATGTTCACCTAATATTTAAACATGGAATGTGTTGGGGCAATTAATTCCAATTATGCCCTATTCCATTTAATATTGAATACATCACTCCTTCCTTGTTTACATTTGTTAATCAACATTTAAAATTGTTGGTTAGATAAACAACTTGAACCTATAGTTAATTGTCCGGACTCCGGTTCCGATTAAATTGCCTAAGTTGTTTCTGTAACACCTGGGGTGTTTCCCTAAGTTAGAAAATTGGTTGTTTTTCTTTTTTTTTGCATTGCATCACATGCATCATATGCATTGCACCCTGTTTTCATAACAACTCCAAATTTAAAACCAATTTAAACTTTCAACACATGTCTAAAATTTCCAATTGAAAGTTGCAAACTAAATACCTCAAATTGTTTTCAAATAGTTTGAAGTTGATTTATTTAAAATTGCTTGTTAAATAAAAAAATTCCCTTTTGTTAAAACTCTAATGGTAAATTCAAATAAAAAATTCAAATCAAATCCATCCATGTTTGGCATGTTTCAAATGTGGGTTTAAAAATTAAATTCTTGCAAATAATTAAATTCAATAATGTTTTGATAATTGTTTGAGCTTATGGAATAAAATTGCTTAAGAAATCAAATCATTATGAATCCTATTTAAAATTCAAATAGCCATTTTAAACCTTTGGCCAATTCAAATTTTTGGAAATAATATTAACACAACTCTAATCTTGCTGTTAGTTGTTTCATTAGAAAAGTTATGCATAAAATAAAGAATCAAAACCTTCCTTTTTTCTCTCTCTCTCTCTCATCTCTTACAAAAAAAAACAGAGGAAGAAAAAAAAAGGGTGAGCTGTGGGGGAGGCAGGCCAGCCCACAGCCCATTTTCTTCCCCAGCCCACCATGGGCCTTTTTCCCCTAGCCCAGCAGCCCACTCTCGCTCATCTTCCTCGTACGGACGAACAGAGAGGTGGGGATGTCGCTGTCACCGAGCTTCCCCACCTCACCTGCTCCCTTCACCCTATATCTAGCCCCTAGGGTTCCTCCCCTAACCCTAGGCCTCCCCCTTCTCCCTCTTCGTCCCTAGCGCCGCCGTCCCCTCCTGCTTCTCCTCCGATCACCTCCCTCCCTCTGTATCTCTTCTCTGAACCCAAAACCATGGCCGATTTTGGAGCTTCCCAAGGTGGCCGCTGGGGTCGTGGTCCCCTCCTCCAAGGCGCGGGAATGGAGCCGCGGTGGCTCCCTCTCCCCCCTCGTATCCTCGCCGGGCGCTGGGAGCCACCAGGGAGGCCGCGCCGTCGCCGGAAAGTCGACGGTCACCTCCCTGCTGCTGCGCCCGCCCCTCTGCCGCTGCGCCTCCTTCGAGCCCGAGGTGAGCGTCTCTCCCCTCTCTCCCCTCTACCCCGCGGCCGCTCCCCATCGCCGCCGGCCGCAGCTCGCTGATCGACGTCCGCCTCCTTTCTCCCTCGATCAGATGCAGTTATCTGTTCTGTTTCAGATTTTCGTCAGGCCGCCGCACTGCCTCAAAATCCCCTCGCCCCTGTATCCTTCAACACAGCCGCAGTAGCCCAGTGGCTAGGCTCCCTTGCGCGCAAACCCCAGGTCCTGGGTTCGATCCCCCAAGCCACACCCTTTTATTTCTGTCTTTTTCTTTTTCTGCCCGAATTTCAGAAACAGAGATCTGAGCAATTAATTCTAAAATCCATATAAAATTGAATTTTGCTCCAATTTGAATGATTCAAATTCCTGTGGTTTCAAAATCTTGTGCCCTTTCCATTAGTAACAAAATTGCAACATGTTTCTGTACTAATTTTTGCACTAAATAATTAATTACTGAAAATGCAAGAAAAATTGGAAACTTTGGAATTTCATAACTTGAGTTTGGTTCACCCAAATTGAGCAAACTTGGGCTCTAAAATTTTTTCTTAACAAACTCTACACATTGGTAATTTATTTGGACACAATTGAATTAATTTTGAACATGTTTCCCTCTGTTTACTAAAAAGGGCAGAATAAGAATGATTATAAAAACTTGCATAATAAATTAATTAATAACCCAAAAATTATGTTTAATAGCTCAAAATGTTCAGTGAAACATTTGCTACATGTTTTCAACCTTTTCAATGCAATTTGTTTACTGTTTTCCCTAATTAAAAGTGGTGCAATAATCCAATGCTTTAATTAAACCTTTTAAATTGCAAAATTCATAACTTGGGCAATTCAAATCCAATTCCAACATGTAAAATATGTTTTCCATCCCATTTTTCATGAACTTTGCAAATATCAACTTTGTTTGCTGTTTTGAATAATTTAAATTGTTGAAAACAATTGTTTCTTATTTAATGCATTTAAAATTGTCAAATTAATAACTACTTCATTTTAATTCCTATTTCAACAAAGGAAATATGTTTTCCATCTAAAATTTTGTGTTCTTTCCAAATATAGATTTTGTTATCTGTTTTGAACAATTAAAATGGGTGAAAACAATAAATGCTTGTGTAACTCACTTAATAAGCCAAATTTCCTAGCTTAATAAATAAAAATTCCAAACTTGGTAAACCTTATTTCAAATTGAATCCCTTGTTGTTTTCCCACTGTTTTCTTCATCCATGCATCATGCTAATCCACCTTCACCTGTTGGTTAGTTGTAAAACAATTATTTCAACCTTAATTCATGGGCTTTCCATATGCAACCCAAATTGCATATGGGTCCATTTAATTATGTTATCTTGTCAACTAGTTTATCTTTAATGCATCCTTAAACTTGTCATGCATCCATATCTTGATCATGCTGGATCTTTTGCCGTAGTAGTAATTGTTGCATCCGGTGTTTGTTCGAGGTTCGTTGCTTCTTCCCGGATAGGACGTTGAGATGATGTGAGCAACGACAAGTTCTGCGGATGTACCTCTACTTGCTGGATCTCATGCAAGTATACTCACTTGCTGCCTATGGCTACCTTTCATCACTTGTTACCGATTCTTTCCGTTGTTCTTATGCTAGCCTTTTGATTCGACGCTTGTGTCTCGATCCTATCATATGTTACCTTGCAGCCATGATACAGCCTTTCCTTCCACTTCCTATTAACTGTCGCTTGTTTACCCTGTTGGCCCTCGTGTCGTAGTTGCATGCTTAGTGTTGTTTGTGCTCGAGTCTTGTTGTCCGTCTTATCACCTGTTTAGTTTGATAGTTGGGTTCCCATTCAATCAACAACATGTTAATGTTTTGGGTAATAATAATTTGATGTTAAGGCACCAGCAGGAGGCCCGGGTTAGGGTTTTGGAGCCTGCTAGTGTCGACCCTAATTAGGAAAAGGGTCTTGTCTACTGATCCATGATGAGCGTGCTCACCGCATCCGGGTGGTGGTATGGAACCTGTCGTGGGATAATCACGGCAGATGTTACCAGGGGTAACTGATCTTGGGGCAAGACGACACAGGTATTTGGGAGAGGGTTTAGCTCAGAACATTTGCTTCGAAGTCCCCAAGCGGATTTTGCTTCGAAGTCCCCAAGTCCCCAAGACTCGGATATTTGGATTTTTGCAACTATACAAGTAAGCCAGTTTTTCTCTTTTCAAGATTTCAAGCTACCGGGCCCGGATTGCCGAGTCTAGGACACTTGATCTTGAAAAGGGAACAAAATGCTTATTGCTATTTTCACAAAGATCCACTAGTTGTTTCACATAGGTTTTGAAGTTATGCTTAATAGTCGTTGAGTTTCCAGCTATTCAGCCTTGTATTCTGCATAACTTTTGGTTTAGATGACCCTTTTGACTGTCTTGTACTGTAAGCCGGCTTTCGCGTGGATACCATGTTGTTACATCAATACGAAGACGTAGCCAGCCAATCCCCGCCGGGTTTCATGACTAACTACCATCGTAAGCGAACAAATCATGCCACTTTAGTGCGAGTCACATCGAGCTTAAGTAAGAATAGCCAAGAAATTTGGACTTCTTTGTCCGGTTATAAGATTGTAGCCGTACTCGTTTGCAAGTAATCGGCCCTTATAACTCATAGGCATCATGGCCGGGTCTTTGAGTTTGTAACTGTGCTATTTAAGCGACCAGCCCCCAAGACCTAGATATACGCATCGTACTGAATACATAACCTGATAACAACCATCTCTTTTCTTGATAACCATCTCTTTTCTTGATAACCATCTCTTTACTTGATATGAAAAATGTAGGTCAGCAAGCCGCCTCATTAAAAACCCGTCCAGTCCCCAAAGGTACCCTGGATAGGAAAAGAGTACGTCAGAAAACCTGCTGCCTATTACATCGTGCAATTCCACTTGCCAATATAGTCTTTACTAAGTATAATACGGACGTAGCTGAGCCACGTTCCATGGTCTATCTCTTTCTTGCATAGATGAAGTGGTGTGTGCGGTGTCGTTGACTGTAGCCGACTCTTCCCTTGCATCTATCAAATAATATGATCCGTTATGCAGACTCCGGCTTATGATAAATGGTCCTTCCCATGGTGGTGATAATTTGTGTTTTCCTTCGTTTGACTGTACCAGGCGCAGAACCAAGTCTCCTTCCTGGAATACCCGGGTCTTCACACGCCGGCTATGATACCTCCGTAGATCTTGCTGATATATGGCTGATCTTTCCAGGGCTTGTTCTCTTTGCTCTTCTAACATATCTACGGCGTCCTGCCGGGTTTTTTCGTTCTCTACTTCGA